>JBBCBC010000026.1:7544300-7670462 GCA_037126765.1 Stenogyne calaminthoides
ATATGATTTTCTCATTAATTTGATAAGATGTTTTTCCATAAAAAAATTAAAAGTAAACCGGAGATTTCGTTCCAATGAGTACTTAAAGACCTAAATTTTGCCTGCTGGATCTACATCTAATCTGGACTTTTATAGGACATGTAATGTCACCGCTTGATGGTTGTAAACCAACTTAACTTTGTTTCGCTAGCCCTCGAGGGGAACAAAGGGTAAATGTTTATCGGTCGAACTAGGTTCGACAAACTAGGAATGCGTTTTGCAATTGGTTTGAGACCTACCAGTTATGTTATTGTAATGATCACCCTCATTTTTTTATGATAGTAGGAATGTGGATCCCATCCATTATAATTTATATTAGATATAAATTCGTATTCTTCCTCGATGAGGTCGTTGAATATGAGAAAATAATGGAGACAAAATTATGGTGACTCCTCCCGGCCTCCAATGAGACCAGGTGGGAGCTCGTGGTCCTCTCAAACCCGCTTATGGGGCGATCCAATAACGTGAGGCGGGGTCGATGACTTTTTTTTTCCCTTATCACGTGGCTGAATCGGGTCTGACCGGGAGCCGTGGGGGACCGAACTTTTGTTGCGTCTCATCGAGCCGAGAACCCGACGACCGACACCATCTCAAAGAAGCAGGCGTTCGCGACGGTAGATCGGAGCTCGAGATCTACAAGAGCAATCATATTAAAAAATCGTAACATAACCTCATGAAGATAACTACTACGTAAGATGTTCCCCGAAACTTACGGGATACGCAGATGGGGCGGGGTATGTGTACAATCCTGACAAACCGACCCGTTGTCGGTGTTCAACAACTCATCTTCACACCACTTCAGGATACCTCGAGTCGCCTTGAATGCCTCGTTGAAATCCTAGTAAAGGTCGGATGTCCGGGCGAAACATTGCAAGATAAGAAGAGAATTAGATCAAGATGAAAAGGAAAAGGAAAAGCATAAAAAAATATACCATTCTCCATACGGATGGCATAATCCGTAGGGACTCGAATTGATAACGTCTTGGTCTGCGGAACTAATCCCGTGCCCCTCCAACAAACCATCACTTCGCGCGCCATCCATCAACTTTGTCAGGATACCACTAACAAGCTCTTTTCCTCCCTTTGGAAAACAAGGCAGTAGGATATCCCCCTCGCCGAGCAATAAAGCGACATCACATAGCCAATCTCCCGCGAGTAAAAATCCTTTTCAAGCCGCCGGTCCCCAATCTGATCATAGTCGAAATGATGTAGCTCCAACCCTTTGGAGTGATTTGAGTAAGGCTCAGTTCCAGCGCCGCCAGATCGCGAGATAAATTAAATAAGCGAAACGAATCCCCACATCCATGGTCGGCCGATTCACCGTAATCATGCCCCGGAAGGCTGATCGCACTTTCATTTGAAGTCAAGGCATAAAATGTACATCCCGTGGAACCTTGTATTGACGATGGAGAGCCCACACATAACGATCGACAAAGACCGACTGGATCGCCGCTCGGATCTGGCATAACTCGAGAGGGTACCGATCATATAATCGGGCATTCGTGTCGCCAGTATAGGCAATACTATGGTACATCTCATAATCAAAAATCCTTTCTATAGGCCCCCAAATCCCTAACAGGGGCAGAGGAACCAAAACCGTCGATTGCCTTCTGGAGGATCGGAAGTTTGAAGCTGGTAAAAACCGTGGAGATGAGCGATTTCATCTAATTCTTCGAGAAACCGATTATCCATCGGTTCATCATTCGTGATCGCTCTTCTCGGCCCAGACCCACCGGGACGGACCGACGAGCTTTCACCGCCGTGTTCCCGCGGTGAGTCGAAACCGGATAAAGTCGGGCGATTGGAATATCATCCTCGGAGGATCGACAATCATCGTGGGCTACGAGGGCAAAGCTTGAACCGGAAACGCCCCATCGTGTAAAAGTAAGAGACAGAAGAGTATGTTACCTGATGAAGAACGGGAGATGCAAGCATAATCCAGACGTTTTGTTGAAGAAGAGGATGAATTTCAAAATTGCTCGAACTCTCGGAGGGAGAATAAATGAATTTTGAAAACCTAATTCCCCATTTTTATTTATAAAAGGAAGGAAGGACCAAAACGCAAATAAGCCATAAACCAAGCCTCTACAGGCAATCAAAGTCGCAGATTTAACGCGTGGGGGTCACCGCGGAATCCTATTAGTTTTTCTAGCAACACCTCACGTCAGCGGCCTGGCAGGCCATCATTTCAAATCTCCGAAAACCGAGGAAATCAGATACGCCTTTTCGTAATTTCGAGGTGACTTTTCGGATACTAAAATTAGAAGTCGAGTCCATGTTTAATCATAGAGTCAAGTCGATGCCCCAAGAAACAAACATGCGACCTCGACTTGAGGGGCAATTGTTGTGGCATGAAATAAACCACTTCCATCGATTCTATAAGCAAAGTACAGAAAGGTGTTGGCCTACACCAATGCACAACCGAAAAGAGATAATCTTTGGAATAAAGACCCCCAAGTTGCAGAAGAGAGCAACTCGTATGACGACCTCATTTAGAGATCGGAAGTTGCACATCATCGACAAGCCAATACCTTTCAAGTCGGAACACGACTTGAATGGTATTAAAGACACTTAAAAAGCTAAATCAAGAATGCCACGATAAGCCGATCAATCCGCAGAAATTCCATTCCCAATCCGCTCCCATTAAAGAGGCGATCTCAATCAAGCCGTAGGGACAAAGACTTATGAGATTGAAGGTGTGAAGAGTTCCTTATGTAAAATCTAGCTTACAAGGTGGAATAGCAAGAAGTATAAATAGACCTAAGATGTCACATGAAAAAGGGTGGAACATCTTAGCATTCTAAGCATAAATAATATACATCCATACCTGGCTTGGAGCCCCCGGACGTAGTCTGATTCAAAAGACGAATCGGGTCACCAATTCTTCGTGTTTTCCTTGTTTTTCACATTCAATACTTAACTCAATTATACACAAATTCATTGTTTAACTAGTCAATTTTACTTAGTACAAACACCATCATCTGGAGAACATGTTCCCTTACGGGTGTTCCCTCCACCATTTTCATAGAGAGCATGTCCCTCATGGTGATCTGCCGAGCCACACGGTTCTGATGTTGAAACATCGCTTTAAGATTGACCATGATTTCCTCAGCGGTCTCAACGTTTTGGTATTGAAGCCAAGATGGTACACTTTGCCATTTCGTTAGAACGCTCCCATTTATCATATTCTTTCTTAAACACTTTGGTTGACTCGTCAGATGGCTTTTCTGGTTTTGGTGTAGTAAGAACCCAGTTATGGCTTTGTGCAGTGAGGACAATAGTGAGTTTTCGATATCAATCAACAGAGTTTTCTCCAGTGAGGAGGTTATCTTTCAGTATATTGAACAGTTGATTAAAAGGTTGCGACATGATGAACTGAAATAAACATATATTTTGTATCAATATCCAGATCAACACAAAATTAAACCACACAATTCGATCACATGATTCATATTAAAATCTAAAAAAAATATGAATATGCATCGCCCAACATCTCAAACAGATTTAAATGAGCCTCGTGGGAGGGTCATCATTTAAAATCACATTCAAAAGCGAAGTTACAAACAAAACGATTTACAAAAACTTTAATTAAAAAAAAAAATTAATAGTCTCACTCCCACCCCAATATAAAATTGACAGTACTTTCTGAGAAGTATATAACTATCAATTTTATACCTAAGTAATAACCATGATTAAATCTGAGAATTATTACTTACTTTGATCGAGCCTCGTTGGAGGGTCATAAATCGCCACTAATAATAATTCACAATCATCCTTTTGGGAATTTATTCATGTGAAAGCTATCTTTTGACCCTCCCGTAGGAATTTCTCAAAAGATTTCACAAATAAATAAATCATGGAGGTCAAAATTAATTTGTGTCAAAACAAATTAATTATCATAACATACTTAGTAATTTTTTAATTTGAGATTTTTTAGATTGAGCAATTCTCATGCAAACACATTTAAACAAATTAAATAGAAAGCACAAGAAAATACAATGAAATAAATCAAGCAAAGCGAGAAAACAAACACATTGGGCACAGATTATCCAACCGCTATAGTTTGATTTTCTTTGCTTGATTTTAAGAAACGTTGTCTTGAATTTCTCCCCACTCGTTTAGTCTCTCAATGTAACTCCGTCTTTGAACGCCACGCGCAGCGCTGCAATCGGATGCACGCCCGCGTCGATCCGGCCGCTTAGTAATGGCGATCATACCAATCTTAAGCGCGCTGCCCGCCGCCGCATCATCTCGGCCGATCGGCGAAAGATCGGTAAGCGACGGGTTAGCGGCGCCCATAGCGTGTCTTGGCCGCCTCGTCACTTCATACTAGCTGCGTTTACCCCCACGTCGCCGCTCGCCGCCCCCGTCGTCCGCCAGTGCCCAAGACGATCCCTTTGGTTAGGCGCTTAGTTCGTCCGTGCCGCCCGCGTGCCCTCCTTAACACGTTTTGGCGGCCAAGACGCCAAACACGTCTGATTTAATCCGCTCTTTGAATCGTCTTCATCTTCGTTATTGGGGAATGAGTTGCGAGATCTATTCGAGGTGAATATTTAAATACAAATTTAATTCATTAATTATAACTAGCATGAATTAATCCTATATTAATTCAAATAATAATTGCAACAACATATCATGCATATAAAAGCCACGTAAAACCTACGGCATCGGAATCTACGGGTTTACGTGAACGCATTCTACCCTCTCGGGATGGCGGTGACTTGATCGGACGAACTAACCAAAAAAGGACTTCCCAAGTATTCCCTTAGCCCTTGCTCAACTATCCGGTGGAAGGACACTCGTCGAACAATTAACAAAAAGGAAAAAATAAACTTTGTTGTTTACCACCTTTGTGGATTTGCTAATATTTCCGGACATGGAATTGTACTTGGGAATGAACTAATCATCCACTATTTATAGGAGAGGAGGGTCAAAAAATTTTAGTAAAATATCAATGTGGGAAAAGACTTTTCTTGGTCACCAAGAAATCTTGAATATATCTCCTATATTATTTTTCCCATAATTAAAATATTCCACAAAAATCCCATCTCCTCAATTATTATGGAATTTCGAAAATAATGTCTTGCAAGATTCCAAGATTTGGATCTTCTTGAATTTATGAGATATTCTTGTATTTCAAGAAATACATATCTTCCATAATATCTTTTCAAGAAAATCAAGAAAATCTTTCTTACCCATTATCTTCAAAATTTCGAAAATTCTATATAGATAACCAAGTGGGAGATTTCTTGAATTTAATGAGATAATCTTGTATTCCAAGAATACATATCTTCATTCCTTAACAAAATTCAAAGAAAATCATTCTCCCTCTTTTATCCATAAATTTTGAAATATTAGGGAAAAATTAAGCAACAACATTTATTTTATTTTAATCACATTTTCAGTTAATGGACTATTTGTTGGGCTACTTAGAGGACCTTTAGTAGAATTAAGATTGGACCTTCTAATGGATCTTGAATATCTAATATTGAGCCACAATATAATTCAAGCCCATAAATATTAATTAATCCCACTACATAATTAATATTGCACTATCCATCTTAACCCATATTACAGTCAATATGGCTCCCGGTCATTATTTCCTGTGTTTAAGATTATCTAGCCCATTAATTAATTCAAGCCACTGAAATAGCTTTCCGTTAATTAATATCTTTTGTCCTTGGGTAGAAAGCGGTTCAACATTATTATCCATCTTTGAAACTAATTCCACTTGCAAGATTTGGTATGATAAAACTTATGAACCTCCCACGGGGGCAAATCAAACAAAGCGTGCTTTTTGCACACGATTCTTAAGTATTAAATCTTAGCAATCACGTGTGACCAATAATATTGCCCAAGATAAAAAGTATTGAATCTCTACGATTAATTTACCCATGATAAGTCAAAGCAATAGTTACCAATCCCACGTGATCCTATTTAAGGGACGAAGATTAAGAAACAACGAACCAATCGAGGTCTAATTCTTCCTTGTTCATCTTTCAAGAATTTATCCTCCTGTGGGTCCTATTCAAATCGATCTTGCACTAGTGTAATCTCTTGGTCAAGACAAACCAATCTGAGCCTTACACCTCAACCTTTCGTGATGGGTTGTTCATTTCCATCTAGGTCGTGAATGGCGTACTTTTTAGTTACAAGGGATTTGTTAATTTAATCTTCGTGATCCGGTATCACTAAATTAACTACAATATAACACGCATTTAATTATTGAGCAGTTATCGCGGTAAATATATGTAACATTCAATCATATTTAAAGCATCAATGATAAACAATTTATTTCAAAGAAATAAGTCCGGAAATTAGGTTTAGATTATACAAAGTAAAAACATACTTTCCAAAGATAATCCCAACAATCTCCCACTTATACTCAAAGTCCGCTTAAGTATACTACAACATGTCTCGCGTGGTCCGTGACATCTAATGTCACCTACACCTAACTTAATAATTTCTCCCACTTATACTCAAAGCAGATTAGCAAACGGTCTTGACACCCATTCCACTCACATGTCTCTCGAATGTATTCAGAGGCGGACGCTTTGTGAATGGATCTGCTAAAGTCGTCCTCAGATGCTATCTTTGCCACATCTATATCTCCTCTCTTAACGATTTCTCGTATAAGATGTCTTTCCTTTAATGTGTTTGTTTGACTTGTGGACTCTTGGTTCTCTTGAATTTGCAACTGCCCCTAGCAGATATTGCTAGACAAATTCAGAACACCATCCAAGTCCATTAAGAAGATCTAGAGCCAAATCGGTTCTTTCAACGCTTCACAAGACTACTTACCCCCGACTTCCATGGTTGAGTCGTTGATGCATTTACGCTTCACACTCGTCCATTTGATGGCTACACTTCCCAAATGGAAACACACTAATCGAGGCGAGATAATTTACGAATCTAAGTCCGATTGGAAATCCGAGTCGGTGTATTAGATGGGGATTGGAGTATCTGACTGATAAATCAACATTCTATCCCGAGTTCTTTTCAGATACTTCAGAATGTTTTTAACTGTCGTCCAATGCGCTTTCCCTGGGCTACTTAGATATCTTTCTACCATGCCCACGGCAAAGCAGATATCCGGTCTCGTACACAGCAATGCATACATAAGGTTCCCGACAAATTAAGCACAAGAATACCTTTCATGTCATATATCTCCTTTTTTTAATCTTAGGGGACATTTTCTTGGATAGATGGATTCCAAGTCCGAAAGGTAATGAATCCTTTCTTAGAATCTTGCATCTTTGAAGCGTTTCAAGACGAAGGTATGTATGAAACTTGCGATAACCCGATCATCCTTTTCTTGCGATCTCGAGTGATCTTGATCCCAAGGATGTGTCCCGCTTTCCTAAGTCTTTCATATCAAACTGCTTTTTGAAAGCCACGCCGCTACGTCGATAACACCTTCACATCGTTCGATGATCACAATGTTATCTACGTATAGTACTAAGAATACCAATGCAGTTCCGATACGCTTCTTATACACACAACTTTAAAACTCATTTTGATCAAACCCATAAGACTTTATTACATGATCAAAACTTTGGTTCCAAGCTCTGGATGCCTGTTTGAGTCCGTAAATGGACCTCTTGAGCTTACAAACTTGGTGTTCTTGGCCTGTTTCAATGAAGCCTTGGGGTTGTTGCATATGGATCTCTCCATCAAGACTTCCGTTAAGGAAAGCTGTCTTGACATCCATTTGCCAGATTTCAAAGTCGAAAATGCGCAGCAATCGATAAGAGAATACGGATGGACTTAAGCATGGCTATGGGCGAAAAAGTTTCCTCATAATCGATCCCTTTCTTTCTGAGTATAACCTTTCGCCATTAGTCTTGCTTTAAAAGTTTCAACCTTCACGTCCAGTCCTCTTTTCCTCTTATATACCCACTTGCATCTAATGGGTTTGACCCTCATTAAGTGGTTCGACTAGCTCCCACACTCTATTATGAAACATAGAACCCATTTCGGCTTTCATTGCTCTTTGCCAAGAAACTGCATCCTTATCTTGGAGTGCCTCGTCATTTGTCCATGGGTGCGATTAAAATCAAGTCCGGGACTCTCCTATTCCCATGAATCTCTCTCGGTTGTCTAACAACCCTCCCACTACGAGGGTCGGTTGTGAAAACGTATCGTTTGGTATATCATCTAGTACAGTCGGCACTGAGGTTTGCCCTCTAAGCTCATTTAAGGTAATCTCACTTCTGGGTTTACTTTGGTTCATATAGTTTTCTTCCAAAAAAATCTAAAGTGGGTGCGGATGACCACCTTTTGATCTTCGGGACTATAGAACATACACCCTTTTGTTCCCTCGGGGTATCCTATAAACAGCCTTAATTCTGATCGAGGATCCAATTTACCGGTTTCCTTGTCCAACACGTAGGCGGACACCCCAATATTCTCATGTGTCTCATACTGAGGCTTGCATACCGTCCCACAAATCTTTGGGGTTTTTGGGAACCGATTTGATAGCACCAAGTTCGAATGTAAGTCGTTGTTTCCAAGGTATGACCCCGAATGACTTCGGGAAGATCCGCGTAACTCATCATTGATCTAACCATTTCCAAAAAGAATTTTGTTGCTTATTTCTGCAACCCCGCTTTCTTTGAGGGTTCCGGTCTTGATGAGTTTGGGATACAATCCTTCATCGATAGGTAGTTCAAAACCCCATTCTTTGAGGTATTCGCCTCCACGATCGATCGTAGAGACTTGATATGTTTTTCCTTGTGATTCTTTGTTTGAGCCTTAAATTCTTAGAATTTCTCAAAGGTCTCGATCATACTTCATAAGAAAAAATGTACCTTGAAAGTAATCATCAATAAAATTACTCATAACCTCCTCTTGCTTTGGTTAACATTGAACTACGACATCCGTAAACGGTCTCTAACACTTCTTTAGCCTATTCCCTTGGCTCCAAATGCCCTCTCGATCATATTACTCTCCAAACATGATTCGCGGGTTGGAATCGGTTCAACTTGGAGAAGCCCCTAGTGAACCGCCTCTCACCAACCTTTGGATCCTCTTTTGGATTTATATGACCCAATCTTAGATGCCAAAAGAAGTGTCTCGCTCATGTCGATGAACATTTTTCTTTTCTCGGAAACAGTTGATGTGTTATAGGATACATTTAAGTGAGTGGTGTGCCGCGATTAATTGTATAGAGATCATTCAACAACGTTCCATGACAGAATAAATTTATCAAAAGAAAAATGGTAACAACTTTATTAAAAAAAGTAACCAAATATCCATCATTAAAAAGTTAGAAACCGAAAATGAATTCTTTCTAAAATCCGGACGTAAAGAATATCTCAAAAATTAAAAACATCTTGTCTTCAAAAGACAGTGCACTTCTCCCATCGCTTCAAATTTGTCACTCTCAGAAGATCGCCCGGTGTGATGAGGACCTCACTCCCACTAAGTTGTTTGCCGACTTGAACCCCTATAATGTGAAACAAACATGATTAGTGGATCTCGTATCCACCACCCACAAAATGGGAGGCATACGCCGCTAAACAAGTTTCAACAACTAGTCGTGAAGAATTACCTTTCTTTCCATCCCTCTTAGGTCCGGAATAGTGACCTCCAATGTCCTTTCTCACCGCAAGTTGAAGCACTTCCCCTAGTTGGTTTGTTCACTCCACCACCGCCTTCACCTTATCTTTGCCATTGGCAACACTTGAGTTCACTTGCTTGTGGCCTTTGTTCCTTTTCTTGTTCTTACCACCCCTTGGTCTAGAAGAAGAAGAAGGTCCGTTTGCCACCAAGGCTTGGCTTTTTTCGCCTAATATCGCCTCTGTCCGAGACTAAAACTTGCAAATCGATCGCATTGAGAACTTCGATTATTCATCCGGTAGTTCAACCCGAATTGTTCAACGCTGAAGAAAAAAAATGGAGCACGAAATCGATTTGGTCTCGATATCGTATTCATTACCCAAGTACCTCAAGTATATTAAGGTGAAAACCATCATCCGGAGAAACGTGCTCCCTTTACGCGCGTTCCTCCACCATTTTCATAGAAGAGCAAGTCCTCATGGTGATCCGATGAGCCACACTGGTTACGATGTTGAAACATCGCTTTAAGACTAGTCGTGATTTCCGCAATGGTCTCAACGTTCGTGTTGGTGTTGCAACACATCCGATAAAGCAAGATGGTACACTTAGCCATTTAGTTAGATCGCTCCCAACGAAGATACTCTTTCTTAACC
This sequence comes from Stenogyne calaminthoides, assembly GCA_037126765.1. Taxonomy (NCBI): domain Eukaryota; kingdom Viridiplantae; phylum Streptophyta; class Magnoliopsida; order Lamiales; family Lamiaceae; genus Stenogyne; species Stenogyne calaminthoides. The sequence goes on from JBBCBC010000026.1 coordinate 7,554,554, forward strand.
ACTTTAGTGGACTCATCTGATGGTTTATCCGGTTTAGGTGAGGTCAGAACCCAGTTATGGCTTTGAGCAGTGAGGACAATAGTGAGTTTTCGATTCCAATCAACAAAATTTTCTCGAGTGAGCAAATTATCTTTCAGTATATTGAACAATGGATTAAAAGGTTGCGACATGATGAACTGAAATAAATAATAATATGCATAAGCACAAATATATCACAAGGTTTGATCACATGCATCATATTAAAATCTCAAAAAAATATGAACATGCATCAGCCAACATCTCAAAACAGTTTAAATAAGCTACGTGGGGTGGGTCATTATTTAAACACATTCAAGCAGGTTACAAACAAGAACAGTTACAAACCTTTAATATCTAGATTAATAGTTGGCTCCCACTTGACCAATATAAAATTGACAGGGACTTCGGGGAAGTATATGCATATCAATTTTATACCTAAGTAATATCCATGATTAAATACAGGATTACTATTTCACTTTGATCGAGCCTCGTGGGGAGGGTCATCGTCGCCACTAGTAATAACCCACAATCATCCGTTTGGAATTCATTCATGTGAAAGCTATCTTTTGACCGTCCCGTGGGGGGAATTTCTCCAAAAGAATTCACAAATAAATAAATCATGGAGGTCAATATTAATTCAATTTTATTATCCTAATAAAATTGTCAATTAATTATTTAAACATACTTAGTAATTTTGAAGTTGAGATTTTTCCATTTTAGCAACCCTCATGCAAAACACATTTAAACAAATTAAATAAAGCATAAGATAGCACAAATAAATCAAGCAAAAGCGAAAAAAATAAACATATTGGGCACAAATTATCAATTGTCATGGTTTGATTTTTCTTGGCTTGATCTTGAAGAAACACGCTCGAATTTCTCTCACTCGTTAAATCTCGAAAAAAAAATACTTCTTCTCGAAAAGCATACATGGCATTTCCGCGATCGGGATCTGCACGCCAACGTCCGGCGGCCCTTAACTAGGGCCGACCTCATTAGCTTCGGCCCTTGCCGGCGAGGCCCGCGCCAAAGATGCCTCTCGGCATGCCTCGGCGAATGTCGGTAGATCTCGGCGGCGCCACAAGATCACGCTATTCCACCAGCGACCTCGGCTCTGCGCCCATCGTGCCTGCGAACGCCCGCCCCGCCCTCGCTGGTTACGGATTTAGTCCTTTAATTCTTCCGTCTCTTAGTTCGATTAGGTTACAATTTATTTACAATAAATAAATAAACCTAATCTGAACTAATCTATTACATTGATCAAATCAAACAAATCTAGTCTACTTCGTGGATTTTCTCACGAGGTAAAACAAATCAACTAATCGAATTAAAAACCACGGTTTATATGCATGCAAAAAATAAACATTAAAATCCATGACAATTGGATACACCAGAAAAAGCAGATCTAACAATTCTACTATCCATTTCAAATTTAATGTCCACGAATTAAATTACAATTTAAAAAAATTGAGCCCAAACCGTGGCTCGATACGATTATTGGGGAATGAGTTGCAGTGATCTATTCCGGGTGAATATTTAAATACAAATTTAATTCATTAATTATTACTAACATGAATTAATCCTATATTAATTCAAATAATAATTGCAACAACATATCATGCATATAAAAAGCCACGTAAAACCTCTGGCGACGGAATCTACTGGTTTACGTGACGCATTCTCCTGGATGGCATTGACTTGATTTGGGGACGGACTAACCAAAAGGACTTCCCAAGTATTCCTTAGCCCTTGCTCAACTATCCCAAAGGAAGGACACTTTCGTCGAACAATTAACAAAAGGAAAAAATAAACTTTGTTGCACCACCTTTGTGGATTTGCTAATATTTCCAGCACATGGAATTGTACTTGGGAATGAACTAATCATCCCCTATTTATAAGAGAGGAGGGATCGAAAAGTTTAGTAAAATATCAATGTGGGAAAAGACTTTTCTTGGTCACCAAGAAATCTTGAATATATCTCCTCTATTCTTTTTCCCATAATTAAAATATTCCACAAAAATCCCACCTCCTCAATTATTATGGAATTTCGAAAATAATGCCTTGCAAGATTCCAAGATTTGGATCTTCTTGAATTTATGAGATATTCTTGTATTTCAAGAAATACATATCTTCCATAATATCTTTTCAAGAAAATCAAGAAAATCTTTCTTGCCCATTATCTTCAAATTTTCGAAAATTCTATATAGATAACCAAGTGGGAGATTTCTTGAATTTAATAAGATAATCTTGTATTCCAAGAATACATTTCTTCATTCCATAACAAAATTCAAAGAAAATCTTTCTCCCTCTTTTATCCATAAATTTCGAAATATTAGGGAAAAATTAAGCAACAATATTTATTTTATTTTAATCACCTTTTCAGTTAATGGACTATTTGTTGGGCTACTCAGGGGGCCTTTAGGAGAATTAAGATTGAACCGTCTAATGGATCTTGAATATCTAATATTGAGCCACAATATAATTCAAGCCCATATATATTAATTAATCCCACTATATAATTAATATTGCACTATCCATCTTAACCCATATTACAGTCAATATGGCTCCCCCATCATTATTTCCGTGTTTAAGATTATCTAGCCCATTAATTAATTCAAGCCACCAAAATAGCTTTCCGTTAATTAATATCTTTTGTCCTTGGTCGAAAAACGGTTCAACATTATTATCCATAATTTAAAACTAATTCCACTTGCAAGATTTGGTATGATAAAACTTATGAACCTCCCAAGGGGCAAATCAAGCAAGCGTACTTGCATTACGATTCTTCGTATTAAATCTTAGCAATCACATGTGACCAATAATATTGTCCAAGATAAAAAGTATTGAATCTCTCTGATTCGCTACCCATGATAAGTCAAAGCAATAGTTACCAATCCCACGTGATCCTATTTAAGGGACGAAGATTAAGAAACAACGAACCACTGAAGTCTAATTCTTCCTTGTTCAGTTCTGAAGAATTTATCCTCTTGTAGGTCATATTCAGCGCATCAGACATGCACTAGTGTAATCTCTTGGTCAAGACAAACCAATCTGAGCCTTACACCTCAACCTTTCGTGATGGGTTGTTCATTTCCATCTAGGTCGTGAATGGCGTACTTTTTTTATTACAAAGGGATTTAATTTAATCTTCTGTGATCTGGTATCACTAAATTAACTACAATGTAACACGTACGAATTATTGAACAGTTATGCAGTAAATATATGTAACATTCAATCATATTTAAAGCATCAATGATAAACAATTTATTTCAGTAAATAAGTATGGAAATTCAGTTTCGATTATACAAAGTAAAAGCATACTTTCCAGTATAATCCCATACTTTCAAAGTAAAAGCATACGTCATCCGCGCCGCCCGCGTGCCTCCCTTGGCACGTTTTACGCGGCGCACGTCGCCCACGTACGGTTTTGAATCCGTCTTTGAATCGTCTTCGTCTTCGTCTCCGGTCAGGTTGCAATTTATTTAACGAAAAATGAATACCTTAAATCTAAACTAGTCTATTACATTGAACAAATCAAATAAAGATAATCTACTTTTGTGGATTTTTTTCACGAGAAAAACAAATCCGAACGAGTCGAATTAAAAACCATTCATTCATACGCATGAAAATAAAACACATTAAATACCATGACAATTGAATACCTGCAAAACAGATCTAGCAATTCTGCTATCCAATTTCAATTTAATGTCCAACAATTTAAATAACAATTTAAAAAATCAGAGCTCGAAACCAGAGCTCTAATACCAGTTGTTGGGGAAATCGGGGTGCCGGATCTATTCGAGGTGATTGTTTAAATACATATTTAAATTAAACAGTTAATTACTAACATGAATTAATCCTAAATCAATTCAACATAATAATAAACAACATGCGTACACATAATTCACGTAAATCCTAAACATGCGGAACTAGGAGTTACAGAATTACTAACCTCTTGAAGAATCAAACGGATGAATCAACCCAAGAGCCTTCCCAAATATATCCCCAAAGTCCATGAAAGCTATCCGGTGGGAAGATTTCAACGAACGATTTTAATGGAGAGAAATATGTTGGGATATTTTAGTTTTGATGAATTATGCCAAAACATTATCAAGTTGAGGGGGAACGAAAGAACAAGTTGAGGGGGAACTCACGAAATCAGAAGAAGATGATCAAGATCAGACGAGGCTGCAGATGAGACTGATCGAAATCAGATGAGTAAGATGAGTTCCGGAGTTAACTGATGAGCTGTGCAAAATCAGAAGAGAAGAAAAGCTAAGTGTTGGGATATTTTAGTTTTGATGAATTATGCCAAAACATTATCAACTTGTGTTATTGAAGCTAATTTACAGATAACAAGTTGAGGGGGAATGAAAGAACAAGTTGAGGGGGAACTCACGAAATCGGAAGAAGATGATCGAGATCGACGAAAATAGATGAGGACCGATCGAAATCGAATGAGTAAGATGAGTTCGAGTTAATCGATGAGTCATGCAAAATCGGAAGAGAAGAAAAGCTAAGCAAGTGATCGGAAAAAACCCACCGTAAGATCGGAAGAGAAGGTTGCGGTCGAAGAGGAAAGCGGATGAGACCGATCAAGATCGACGTGATCAAGATCGATATGATAACCTCGATATGCTAACTGATATCTTGACTGATGATATCCCCGATATGTTGACTGAAGATGTGTTGATCCGATCGGTCGAGCTAATCGGATCGAAGAAAGAAAAATCGATAGCCTCGGTCCAAGTGACCGAGGGTCGATAAGTAAAAAGTGACCTCGAGGGTCGATGTCCGGGGTCGAAGAACCAACTCCGGGCCGGCGAGTGTCAAGATGCCTCGACAGACAAGGTCCGCCAAGAGAAGTCCCGCTAAATCAAGAATCTCGAGTAGAAGTATCCCGAGATTCAGAGAAAACTCGAGACTCGAGAAACTCAAGACTCAGAGAGAACTGAAGACTCGATAGAATCAAGACTCGGATAGAATCAAGACTCGGAGAAACTCAAGACTCGTGAGAATCTCAAGACTCAAGAAATCAAGAATATACCAAGAATTCAAATTGACGGACCAACGAGAGGAAGACAACAAGCCCGAGAAGTTCGCAGAACTTACGTAATAGTATGGATTTGAATGTGATTCTTCCAACGGTAACATTCAAATCCACACTATAAATACAAGATCTTCCATCAAATTAAGAAACCCAAGACTTCGTAGAGAACCAAGACTCGGATAGAACCGGAAGACTCGAGAGACTTGAAGGCTCAAGATGTCATCAGAGACAATTTGAAGACTCGGAGAATCAAGACTCGTGAGAATCAAGACTCGTAAGAAATCAAGAACATAAAAGTTAGAATTCAAATGGCGTGGACCAACGAGAGGAAGACAACCAAATGAAGAAGGCTGCAGAACTTCTACGTAATAATAGTATGGATTTGAATGTGATTCTCTCCAACGGTAACATTCAAATCCACACTATAAATACAAGATCTTCCATCAAATTAAGTGTGGAGAATGTGGCAAAAGATGCTACAGAGCCAAGAAGACATATACTCAAGCATTCCCACCATAGAACACAAGTCTGTAGACATACAAATATATTCAAGAGTGTTCTGAAACCCAATCTAAGCAACCCACGATATATCCTAAGCTTAGAGAGATTTTTCCAACCTTAGCATTGAGGCTAAACAAATGTACGGGAAAATCTCACCCTAGTTGGAGACATCAACCAAATCTAAACCCTATTGTTAGGTAGTTTGTGTGAAATTGTAAAGAGTTAGTAAGCTGCAGTGAGTCAGCCAGAAAACTAAAGGTAGAAGAAGTGAGTAAGCTACAGTGAGTTAGCATGAAAGCTTGTAGGCGATCCCGTGAAGGGTGATAAGTCCAGAGGCGAGCCTGAGAGGGTGATAAGTCCAGTTTGAGTGTGAGAGCTCGTTAAATATCTGTAGGCAATCCCGTGGAGGGAGATAAGTCCCGTTTGAAGGAATTTTCCTAGGAACAGGGAGAGTGGATGTAGGAGCTTGAGTCTCCGAACCACTATATTTTGTTGTGTTCTTTATTGCTTTACGTTCTTATCTTGTCATATGCATTCGTTTATAAGCAAAACACAATACATGGACTTAAAACGACAAAAATCTGGAATCACCATTCCTTCACCCCTGTTTTTATATGCATTTCATGATTTTTCCGCATTTCATGGGTTTTTCACCGGGACAAACAAAATAAAATATTTTGCTACCATCTTTCTAATATTTCCAACATATGGAATTACATTTGGGAATGAAGAGCTCATCCCCTATAAATAGGGAGGAGGCGGGCGAAAATTAGGGCTAGGAAAATAAGGAATAAAATCTTTTCTTGGTCTCCAAGAAATCTTGAATATATCTCCTATATTCTTTTCTCCTTAATTAAATTTTCCATAAAAATCTTTTTCCCCTCTTCTACCTAATATTTTCGAAAATTACAATATTATTGGAGTCAAGATTTGACTTCTTGAATTTATGGGATAATTATGTATTCCTACAATAATTATCTCTTTCCATAAAATATCTACAAGACAATCTTTTCTTCCTTTAATAGACAAGATTTTCGAAAATTACACTTGGAAATATATCAAGAATATTTTCTTCTCTCTCCCATTAATTGGACTTTATTTTGGGCTATTTGGGAAGCCTTTAGGAGAATTAAGATTGGACCTCCAATGGACTATGAAGCTTTAATATTTTGGGCCAAATATTATTCAAGTCCATTAATATTAATTTACTCCACTATAAAATTAATATTGAACTATCCATCTTAACCCATATTACGATTTCACATATAACATGGCTCCCGGTCATTATTTTTCGCGTTTAAGATTATCTTAGTCCATTAATTAATTAAGCCACTGAACAAGCTTTATATTAATTAATATCTTTGTCCTTGGAGTAAAGACAACTCAACATTATTATCCATGCCGGAAATAAATTTCCACTTGCAAGATTTGACATGATAAAGGATATGAGCCCACCAAGGGGACAAATCAAGCAAGACGTACTTGCAAGTGATTCTCCGTATTAAATGTCAGCAATCGTCATGTAATTAATAATATTGCCCAAGATATAAGGTATCGAATCGCATTGACTCTCTTCCCATCATAAGTCAAAACAATAGTTATTAATTTCACACGATCCTATTTAAGGGACGAAGATTAAGAAACAACGCACCACTGAGGTCTAAATCTTGTATATTCAGTACCGAAGAATTTGTCCTCCTGTAGGTCCTCATTCAGCGCACCTAAATGCGCTAGTGTGATCCCTTGGTCAAGACAGGCCAATCTGGGTCTCACACTTCAACCGTTCATGATGGTTCGTTCATTTCCATCTGAGTTGTGAATTTGTACTTAATTACGAGGGTTGTTAATTTGATCTTCAGTGATCGGGTATCACCATATTAACTACAACGTAATATGTACTGTCTTATTGAACGGGTTTGCAATAAACATATATAACATTCATTCATATTTAATGCAACAGTGATTAAATGATTTATTTCAGTAAATAAATAAGAAACTTCAGTTTGGTTATACAAAGTAAAAGCATACTTTTCAGTATAACCCCAACAAATTCTGCAACCACCATAATCAGAATCTGAATAACCAGTTAATTCAAGGTTATCATCAGCTGATACCACAATCCTCTATTCATTGTGCCTTTTAGATATCTCAGTATCTTTTTGGCAGCTTCCATGTGACTAGCCTTTGGATTGGCTTGGTATCTTGCACATATCCCAACAGCAAAAGTAATATCAGGCCTACTTGCTGTGAGATAGAGCAATGATCCAATGATCCCTCTATAAAATCCTAGCATGCGGAAATTCTAGGAATTTACGTAAACTTACCCGTTGGAGTGACAGTTTCTGAGACAGACAGGATCAGGTATCTGGCTACCAATCGAAAGTCCTTCTCAAGTATTCCTTAGCCCTCGTTCAATAACCTTGGTGGGAGGTTCTTCGATGAACAATTATATGAAATCTGGTAAGTTAATTGCACCTCGTCGGCAAAAATCTGGTAGATTGCAAAAGAAGAAGAACCTAGATCGCGAGGAAGAAGAAACAGAAAGCGTGGATCTGAAACGGGTTGGGCCTGACCCGCGAGAAATAAAAAAAAGCCTTAATTTAAGCTAATTGCACATAAATCACATTATGCAATATTGCATACAAGTTTTTGTCAATATTTATATGAAATGAATGTTTTCTTTTTTCAATTCATAAATAGGAGTACAAAAGTAATTTGTAAATATACATTCATATATTAAAAACATAAATACATAAATGAAATACTAATAAAAACAAGTGCATTTTTAAACGATAATAATATTAGTTAATTTAACTTAATAATATTAATTGTTTTCATTGAACAATTGCATGGTTCTATTGATGTACAAGAGACTTACTCGAAAATACTTATATAAACAACTGTTATCAGTATTTTAAGAAGAAAAAAAATTTAAAACAAGAGTTGTTCAATGTGATCATGTGTGATTGTATTACCAATAGAGTTGGCAATTCAGACCGCCCCAGCCCAGCCAGGCCCGACTGATCAAATGATGTTTTGGGTTGGGTCGAGTCAACCTAGATTCTCATTGGACTTTAACCATGTAGTTCATCTCATTTTGATGAAGATGTGGTTGAAGATATTGAACAATATTTATGTTATAATTAGATTCAGATATTTATGTTTAGGATGTAAAATAGACCGAGAAGAGGAAACTATATTCTTAATTCATCATTCAACTAAATAAAAGTGCTTACAACACACTCTTTAAATAAGAGTGGGACCCTAATAAAAATAAGTACTAATCTATGAAAATAAATTAAAATAAATAAAAATAAAGATACTAATATTTTTTCTAAAAATCTTGATTCTCCATATATTATCCCATATTTATACGAGATAGCTATTGCGATATCGTCTCCATCATTCTTACCCTCTTTGAAAATATTTGTCCTCGAATCGAAATCGATCTCGTTTCCGGAGGAATAAATTAACGCCACCAAATAATTGAGCTAAAAAATATCGGTTTTTCGGGTGTTGCTCAAAATCTTGAAGCAATAGGATGATTTTTTCATAGTACTGCTAACAAAAATCATTAATTATAAAAAATATCAGTTATTCTGTAAGATATAACATTCATCATCGACGAGGCGTGGTTCATCATACGCTATATTATTATCCCAAAAATATGCATTGTAATCATATTTCGTATAAAATATTTGGCACATATCATCTTCAAGCTTTTCATTGAAAATAAGAGGCACAACATCAAATTATGAATTGCTCTTCGTCATAAATAAATGATTCATAAAGCTCAAAAGGTCCACCAAAGCTTGGTCCATTAAAAATGGGGCCCAGGTTATTAGCACACTTTTATTAGGAAATACGCCATCCACTCATTTTTAAATATTTTAATGCATAGATAAAATCAGTAACTTCAGAACCGGACCGGTCGGCTCAACTGGTTGAACTGGGAATCGGTCCCGGAACCGGTCCGAAAACCCCTAAAAACCGTTTTATCGATCGAACCGGTCAAAACCGATCAAACCCGGTCAAAACCGGTAAAAACGGTTCGACCGGTTCTTTTTTTGTTTTTTTTGTTTTTAAACATGAAATTATACCTTCAATTTGAAGTGTCGGGCCTCCGGTATCTCAAACCGCATATAAATTGGTCAAAATCGGAAAAAGAGGAGTCGAACGTGAAGTGGTTGAACCGGCGAAGCATCCGTCAACTTGACTCCGCAAACTCGCCGGTATCGATCGCACGTGGCGGCGATTGCCCAATTTTGATGTGAAATTTTGCAGAAGTTTGACGAAGAGGATGAACCAGAATTGCGGGGCTGATTTTGTTTTTGGCTTTTCTCGTATGAAACCAAATTAGGTTTCAAGTATTAATTTAATACTTTATTTCTCTCCTTTAATGGGTCATGACCATACCCAAACTGTTGTAGATATTTTATGGGTCATGACCATAAAAAACATGGCCTAGATATATTATGGTACATGGAGAGTTTAAATTTTTTGTTTCTACAACAGTTTTTTATTTCTTTTTTTCGATTGTTTTTTAATTTTTTATTTGTGTAATCTCCTTTCTAATAATGTATAATTGTATAATACATATTTTAGTATGTGTATACTGTATACTTATTTTATATTAAATTTATTAGATATATGTTTAAATTTTTATAGGTATATACTTATTTTATTTTTTAACTAAATATAGGAAATATAAAAAAATAGGCAGTGATTATTTTAAACGGTTGAACCGCTGACCAGTAATCTATCCGGTTCGATCATCATTTCGGTTATGAAAACACACTGGATAAAATATCTAAATTACCTTCTTTTTTTAAGACACCTCATACACCCTTTATTCCCTTTATCCCCACCGGCACCCGGAAAGCTGGAAGGCAAACGACGCCGGCTAAGAAAAATCAGAACAAATAAATGGATGTATCATCATCATGCAAAACAACTTCTTCAACCCAATCTGATTCTAGTTAGATTTATTGGTTCAAATTTAAATAAATGGTGCAAAATCCAATCCAAAGCATAGGCGGAGATTGATTCAAAAAATTCCAATAAGCAGAACAAGGATCAGAAACAAGAAACTATCATGAATAATTATATAATTTCTTGTGGGTTCTCAATGAATCAGAAGCTATACAATAGAAAATAGTTACTCTTCAAAATTGTAAATTGAATCCAAACTGTTAAACCCATAACTCAGAATCCAGAAATCCTAAACCCATTTTTTTTTAATAACTTTGTTCAGAAATTTACTAACCTTTGTCCATATTGATTTGCTGCGGAGGTTGAGAGACGGTGGACGTTGTGGCGCCGCGGGTGCGCTGGACGTTGCAAAGGGGGTGTGGTGCGGTGGTTGTGGGGTGTATTAACGTTTTCGAGTCAGTACGCCTGTTAAGGGAAAGGTTAAGCCCAATCAAAAGTAACAAAAAGGCCCAAAATAAGGGAATGCAACTAGCCCAATTGTTAATGAATACTTCGCTACCCCATCTGAAGTAAATATCTCGGCCGAAGGCCCAGGTTATTTTATAGTTAAATGATCTCCTATTGAAAATTATCATAGTTTGACTTAATGCAACATGATAGTAATATAAATAAAATAATCCACCACTTCGAAAATATACGCAAACAGCTTCAATATAGAGATCTAAAATTTGATTTTCAACATTAAAATTAAGAGATCCAATCATACAAATTTGTACTATGTAAATTATATTTAAATATAGTCAATTGATCTATCTTTGTAGAACAAACAAAAATTAGTATTTATAGTACACGTGCCAAAGCCATTCGAATCAACATTTCTTCAATAGGAATATTCTTTGTTTCGGGCAAAACGAAGTATATGAAGATAGTCATGACAGAGACAAAGAAGCCGAAGAACAAGAACAACCCGAACTTCATATGACAAAGCATTGTTAAGAAGATTTGAGCGATGACGAATGTGCAACCCATGTTCACCGAAACACTCAAACTCTGTGCCTCAGATCGAATTTCCATTGGAAAAATTTCACTAGGTGTCAACCATCCTAGAGGCCCCCATGACCACGCATATCCAGCAATATATATGCATATAAACACCACCAACTCTACGCAATACCACTTTGGCAAGTCCCTGGGATTTCCATCCACACCAAATCTCATAGCTATCGAATTTGCAACTGCAATCTAGAAACACATACCAAACATCAATTTGTGACTCAAACAAGAAATCTCCGTCCTTCTGCATATATTTAAATGAACCCATAAATCAATACTACAATATACTTTTATCTCATCTAATACAATATAATATTACAATATATATCACTATACTTATCCTTTCAAAATCCCAAAACAAATACATACTTTTTTTTACACCTAAATCCCATAACAAATATGACAAAAACTTGTATAGACCTGGTTCATGCTATGAACTCGGTTATTTAAGTATTACTGTTACATACAAAAACTCTCACTGTTATGTATAAAAACTATCACTGTTATGCACCAAAACAATCACTCTTTAAAAAATGCTTTATATTTTTAAATAGTGAAAGTATTTGTGCATAACAGTAGTAGTTTTTACACATAATAGTGATAGAGTTCATGTATGAATCTGGTTCACATGAGTGTTACTCAACAAATATAGCCTAGCTAAATTATTTGTACATACATTTAAAACTTATATAACTTCAAATATGGGGAATGATTTTTTTAGGACTACAAATATGGGGATAGCATCTTTAGGATAATCACCAAAACTCATATAAAAGAGATTCCACGGATCAAAAATCGGTGAAATATCATTAAGACGGAAGGAGGAGTGGATGAAAAGATAGGGGGAAGAAGATAAAATAGGGGAGTGAGATTTTGTTCATACAATATCAACAAATTTCTCTTTACTGTAATACAATTTTCAATATCTTACATATGTTATAATAAGGATAAATATGTATATTGAAAATGACAAATATGTGTTACTTGTGTCCTTACAATAACACATATTTGTACATATTTTCTCTTATAGTAACACAGACATGGGAGCGAGTTTTCCTATTATTACTTTGCACAATTTTATTTTTTTTGAAAATATATTTGATCCGATTTAACCTACGAAAGATTCACGAGTTTTCACCCCTCTTCCCAATTTACATTAATATTTCACGCAAAATATTTTACTGGAGTGACTCTCAAACAATATGTTCACGAGCTAATACATTTATGTCATTAAATATTAATTAATTTCACACATTTAGACCCATAAATTTTAATTTCTAACACATTTAGGCCAAATTGAGAGATTTAATTAAGACTGACAAATGAAGAGGAAGGATATCCCTATTCTGTTTCATTTTATATTTCATTATATTCGACATATGCCACATGTTAATTTATATGTCATTCGGGATTGAAATATTACCTGAAATAATAAATAAAAATAGATCTCCAATGCAAATTTAGGCCATTATTTTTTAAAATTTTAACATATTTATGCCAAACACGTGACTAAAAGCCACATTAATTTTAACCTGAAATAGGGTGCTTTGGGCAAATTTTATACCTAAATATGCTAAAATTAAAATGTAAATACCCAAATATCCCAACCCACAAATATAATGTCCTACAATTACTACCCTTAAGTTATTTAGCAAAAAAAAAAAAAACTCCCCCAAATGTACCTGAGAAATTATCATTTGGATACCTCCTTCAATGAAAAGAAACCTCCTTCCCCATTTATCCACTCCATAAATTGAGACGCCCGTGGCCACCAGTGATTACCGTCGACGCCAACGACGCATGGCTACCAAACCCGATAGTCTTGAACAACAAAGGTGCGTAAAACACGATTGCATTGATTCCAGCCATTTGTTGTAAAAACGGAATAGCTATTGCCATTGTGACATGAAACCTGTACTTTCTCTGGAGCATGTTGGTGCTCGACGCCTCACTGGCCGAAACCAAGTCATTGAACTCTTCATCAACGTCAGGTACGCCGCGTATTCTCTTCAGTTTGGATGGGGCTTCTTCGTGCTTCCCACGCTCGATCATGGAGTTTGGAGGAGTAGTGAAGATACTATGACGATGAGTGCTGGCACTATTCCGCCGCCTAAGCTTAGCCTCCATCCGTACCCGCCTTCGATTTTGACAAAATTGTAGTTTAAAATATTGGCTGCTAAGATGCCTATGCTGATGCAGAGTTGAAACCCAATGTTGAGCGCACCTCTGTGCTTGTAAGGAGCCATTTCGGATAGGTAGACTGGAACAGACTGCTCTAGCATGTACACAAAAATATATATGATCGAGACTGTCTTACGAAATGTGTAACCAAGTACATTTTTTTCAATATTTTTTTGAAAAATATCACTTTTATTATTTTTCAATCTTCACATAGGACCGCAAAAATATTATTGCACAATGCAACTGGTGCGCACAATAAAAGTCGCAAAAAAAATCAATATTTTTTGTTTAAAAAATTGGGACAAATTATTTTTTGTCTCACTCTTGATAAAAATCTTTTTTTACTCTCTAATAATATATTTACCCTTATTAAAAAGAATTACAAATGGGCCGCACATGGGGGTCGCGCATTAGTCGTGCGACCTATGCACAACCTAGTGCTAGGAATACACATTAATGTAATAAGAGTAAATATGTCATAAAAAGACAAAAAATATTTTTTTTATCAAGGGTAGGACAAAAAAGAATTTGAACTATCAATATAAGGCATTTATGCCAATTTTCTGTAAAAAAATTATATTTTTTAGTGCTTGAAAAGATCAGTCACTTTTATTAATGGGGTTTTACAAAGGTAGATCTCATGTGCACAAGGTGCATCATGCAATTTAGGTGTCTCTTTAAAACATGTAATTTTGTTGTGCTGAATATGCAACATGTTTACACTACAATATACAACTTATGTCAATGAAGACAAGTTACATGTTTCTGTATAATGTTGCGCCCGTGCTGCTCCCGTTGATGGAAAAAGAAAGATAATGTTACTAAATCAATGGTATAATCTGGTGATTTGAACATTTACTTAAGGCAGTCGGTCGCATGTCAAAAGAGAAGCAGATAAAAAACACAGTAACTCATATTTTCCTTTACAGTAACATATTTGTGTGTGTATATATAGTAACATAGTTTTCAATATCTTACATGTGTTACTAAATATATGTGCTATATAAAAAGATAAGTATGTTTTACTTGTCCTTATATTAACACATATTTGTACTTACATTAACACATGTATTTCCCATATAGTAACACAGACCTGGGAGCACTACAAAAAACGCGCGTTTTACCGACGAAAATTAGCAACGGTTACAAGATCCGTCGCAAATAGCGACAGTTTTTACGACGGTTACGGTCAAATGGTCAAAGTCAACAGTTTTAGCAACGTACGGTTTAGAGAACCGTCGCAAATAGCGACGGTTTTAGCTACGGTTTTAGCGACGTTTTGGACTAACCCCTTTAGCGACGGTATTAGCGATGGTTTTTGCGACGGATTTAGAGACGGATTAAAGACGGTTTTTTTTTAAAAAAAATTTTAAAATATTAATTATGTATTTTTTTTTAAGTTTCAGGATTATACTAGGTTTTTTAATTGTTGTTAATGCACCTTACCGTATATTTAATTTATAGTCACTTGGAGAAGAGTTTCACCTGACCGTATTCAGATCTATTTCGAGGAGTTTACAGTATAAAATTTAATTCATAGTATATTTAAATATATATATTGACTAAAAGTAGTACTTGTTTACATAGAAAAGTAGTACTTGTTTAAATGAAAGTATTACTTGTTAAATGAAAAATATTACTTAAGTTTAAATAGAAAAGTAGTGCTTGTTTAAATAGAAAAGTAGTACTTGTTTAAATAGAAAAGTAGTACTTGTTTAAATAGAAAAGTATTACTTATTTAAATAGAAAAGTAGTACTCCCTCCGTCTCATACTTAACTTAACTCTTTCCCTTTTGGGCGTCCCATACTTAACTGAACATTCCCTTAAATGGAAATATCCACTTTATCACTTTATCACATAAAATACTAATAAATAACTCTTTCTACCCCCAACTATTCATCACTTTATCACATAAAATACTAATAACTAACTCTTTCTACCCCCAACTATTCATCACTTTATCACTTTATCACATAAAATACTAATAAACAACTATTTCTACCCCAAACACTTTATCATTTTTTTTCTTAAAAACCGAGCACACAGTAACTATGCAGTTAACTATGGGACGGAGGGAGTACTTGTTTAAATAGAAAAGTAGTACTTGGTTAAATGAAAAGTATTACTTGTTTAAATTAAAAGTATTGTTTAAATAATAGAAAGTATTACTTGTTTAAATTAAAGATATTACTTGTTTAAATGAAAAGTATTACTTGTTTAAATAGAAAAGTAGTAGTTGTTTAAATAAAAAAGTAGTACTTGTTTAAATGAAAAGTAGTACATGTTTAAATGAAAATTATTACTTGTTTAAATAGAAAAGTATTACTTGTTTAAATAGAAAAGTAGTACTTGTTTAAATGAAAAGTAGTACTTGTTTAAATGAAAAGTATTATTTATTTAAATGAAAGGTATTACTTGTTTAAATGAGAAGTAGTACTTGTTTAAATGAAAAGTAATACTTGTTTAAATGCAAAGTATTACTTGTTTAAATAGAAAGTATTACTTGTTTAAATGAAAAGTATTACTTGTTTCAATAGAAAAGTAGTACTTGTTTAAATAGAAAAGTAGTACTTGTTTAAATGAAAAAAGAGTACTTGTTAAATGAAAAAAGAGTACTTGTTTAAATGAAAAGTATTACTTGTTTAAATAGAAAAGTAGTACTTGTTAAAATAGAAAAGTAGTACTTGGTTAAATGAAAAGTATTACTTGTTTAAATTAAAAGTATTACTTGTTTAAATAATAGAAAGTATTACTTGTTTAAATGAAAGGTATTACTTGTTTAAATGAAAAGTATTACTTGTTAAATGAAAAGTATTACTTGTTTAAATAGAAAAGTTGTAGTTGTTTAAATAGAAAAGTAATACTTGTTTATAAGTAATACTTTCTATTTATAATTTAAAAAGTAAAAAATATATATAATTAGTATTTTAAAGATTATTGGATAGTTAAATTAAATAAATGAAGTAAAAAAATTTATAAAAAAAAGTGTAAAAAAAAAACGAATTAAAAATAAATAAAACTTTAATATAATACAATTTAATTTAAATTTTTAAATAAATAAAAATTATAATTATTATATTAAAATGTGGTTAAATCATTAAATTAGATAATTGAAATAAAGGATTTTAAAATAAATGAAAAAAAAAATATTTTTAGGAAATATATAATTAATTTCATTAAGTAAATGCAAGAAAGCAAGTGACCGAGCGGTTTGATCCCCGCTCAAGCGCCCACAGGTCCCGTGTTCGGTCCCCCTTGGGGGAGAAAATTTGCTTCATTTAATTGGGAGACTTGGTGTGGCTTATATATGATATGCTTGCAGGGTTCGAGATGGTCCATGGTTCGGGTGGTTTGGTGTCCACCCAGGCGCCCGTGGGCGCCGGGTTCGAACTACATGAGCCTTTTTTTTTTCAATTTTGGTGTCGTTGCGCTGCTCATTTTTACGATTAAACATGGTCGCGCGAAAACTGAAATTTCCAGAAAAACTTCTACTCTAAATTTCAGTATATTAAATTTAAAAATTCATATCTCGGGTTCTAGAAATCATTTTGAGATGAAACTAGCGGTAATTTAAAATTCATCGAGTCTACTGTATTCGTATAAAATTTTATATTTTTTCATTGCGTAGAATCGGAGTTATGATTTATTTCAAAATGTGTGACGTGTTGGAAAAATCTTGTAATTTTAGTGTGGAGGTGGTAATTCACTCGTCTATAACTTTCTGATAAAAACTTCTTTTGAACTGAGACAAAAAGGATTATATTCTATACATACTTTAGTTTCTAAATAAAAAAATTTGAGTCATTTTGTCTATTGTGTAAAAAGTTATGTACGTTCTAAAAGTAAGACAAAAATTGGGCGTTTTCCTTTGAACAAGAAATGTGTTTCAGACACCCGACTTTCATGACACTTTTAACCAACTTCTGTTCGTTATTTCTAAACGATTTTTCATGCCAGTAAACTTTAGATTACAAAATGTAAAATCCCTAAAGTTTCACCTCGATCGGATTAGCGAATCCACGGGAAACAGCTCGTAAAAATGAAAGAAAATCACACAGTTTTGGGACACTAACTTTCCGAAAAATGTCAAAACTAAATACAGAAAATTTAAAAAGACTTATTGGATAGTATTATAATTAATTGGATAATTTTATCTCCACAAACCTTATGTGCTTTATATTTTCTTTTATGCCTCAAACTTTAAAAAAAATTACGACGTTCATTAATAAAATTCAATAGCCGTTTAAAGTAAAAGTTCGACAAAAACTCACGATTAAGAAAATCTAAAAAAAAAAATGGGGTTTAACGTCATCGATAAAATTACGAATAATTTACTTAAATCAAGAGTAATTAATGACGAGAACATGAAAATATTGTGCTAGGGGAAGTGCTGCTCGAATCAGAGCTCGGACGATCACCGCCACGCTCAAACTCTCAAACCGATTTCAAGTTTATAATTTTTCTTAAAAGTTAATAAGGTGGGTGTCATTACTGTATTTCCTTGAATGTTATATTGATTGTTGGTGTATTCCGAACTGAACTAAACAAATATCAATCTATAACTAAGAACACAGGAAAACAATTAATAAATCAAGAAAGCTTATGAATGATATGATATGTATCTTACGAGATACTTAATATGTGATTTCACGAAGGAGGTGGGAAGTTGTAAGAGGGGATTGCACGTGGTAGCTGTTACCAGTGTCCCACATGATTATTATCATGCGATATAGGTTGGAAGCGACAAGGGGATTGCATGTGGTCGGAGCAACCAGTGTCCCAAAATGAATCTAAGGATCTAAATGAAATGCTCATGATCAAAATGATCATGATGAATGATATCTTATGAACATCATTAATGTTATATGAAATTAAGCTACTAATAAGATTACCATAAGACACCAAGTTACGAATGAGTCTATACAAAGACTCCATACAATCCTCCAAAAATCATCTACGCAAAAGCGTATGAATAAAACTTTAATAAAATACCAAGATAATTTTATTTCGGCGTGCTGTCAATCTGTATAGCAGCGTACATGATGCCCATACGTGAGAAGTAGCTCACCCCCCCTTTTTAATACCATTTCAGGTTTCGACTTCGAAGGGCCAGACCAGCAGCAGGATTGACACGGAGTTTCCCAAACATTAATAATATTGATGCATATATATCTATACACTTATATAGAACTCTAACATAAATACTTCGCTCTTATAATTGGCGAATTTATTCTTATGCCGAGCAACAAACTCTTTTAAAAGTTGCTCGTTGATTAAAATGTATGTTATCTTCTAATTGACTGATTATTAATATTATGAAATAATCTAGTTTTAATAAAGGGGCCCACACTACTCGTGATTTATAAATCATTATTAACTGTGAAAACTTATATCTTTTACTCGATGCATACTTTAAAAAGATTTTTTTTGGATTCGGGTTTTTGATTACTAAGTGACAACTCGAATTTAAAGTGTTAAAGCGATAAAGGCTTCATTCTGAATTCGGGGCGTTACAGTGTCCGCCGTATACAGATGGGAAGAAATCCTCTAAGAAGGAATCCATGGACGGTACTCCTCCTACAGCCAAATGGATCCTTGATCAAATAACATAATTTTTTTAAAAACATATACTACCTCCGTCTCTTATTAAGCTAACTTCCCATTTGCTTTTTACACGTGAACTAAGAAATGCTACCTCTATCCCATAAAGATAAGCCTAATTTTATTTTCACACAGATTAAGAAATGTAAGTTACTAAAATTAGAGCATTATATAAATTTGTGCATTGTTTCCCATTTTACCTTTGCTATTGATTTGGAAAAAAATAAAATACATTAAATAGGGATAAAAATGTGAAAAATGATGTATTAAATATAGTATTTTATCTACTTTTGTGGGACATATGAAAATAAAATTTTAACCTATTCTTATGAGACGGGGGGAATATAGTATAATGTGTGTGATGAGTTGTTGAGATGTGATAGAAAAAAGAAAAGGTAGAGAGAGGGAGAAAGATAAATTGTGGATTTTTATTAAAGGAAACAAAAAATTTAACTCGAAACACAAGTTTTGACAAAATGAGAAACGGTAAAGTATTGTGTGCACCATTTTCACGTGCACACAATACCTTCTCATGAGAAATATATCAATGGATTGAGAGTATTAAATACGAGAGCCGTTAAATGGACAGAATCTAACCAGGACAGAATGATTAAAAAAATAAATTAATTCAAACTTAATATTATATAATTATTTATCCACCCTTAATTAGTTTAATATTACCTTTAATTTTGGGAATGGGGAACATTGTTGATGGATTTTCTCTTTAATTGTTTTCTATCTAAAGTTAAAAACTTTCTTGGAAATCTAAAAGTGTTAAAAATTAATGACAAAGTGGCATACTTTTCTAATAAGGGCACATTAGATATTTAAACAACTCATCATAATTTGAATAGACCAAAAAAATTATATTCTGCCTAGGCGGAATCTTGTCATGTAGAATTACTCATTAAATACTCCTTCCTTCATGTGTTTGTTTGGTCATTTATAAATAACATGAGTTTTACTAAAAGTATTGTTTATCAATATTAAATTGTGTAAAGTGGTTTGGTGGAGGGATATGAATGCCCTTTTAACTTTATCTAATGTAAAGTAGATTTGATGAAGGGGTATGAATGTCTTTTTAATGGCTTGTAGTGTAAATTAAATATTTTTGCAAAGAGTATTTTTAAGTTAATAAAATTATTTTATTTCTATTTTATGAAATGACCAATCAAAATTGGACATTGGAGTAGCTAAAATAGGCGTACCCTTGAAACACATGAAATATGAATTCTATTATGCTTTCTAGCCATCCATGTATTAAAGAACTATATACAAATGAATTAATTCTTCACCTCTCCACAAATTTAAGCTTTTAGATGAGACGGATTTCTTACATGGTATTAGAGCCTCCAAGTTCATGCCCTCATCCTGAGTTTAAACCCTTAGATGAGACGGATTTCTTACACCATGTATATTGACAAAAAAGAAGAGAAACACTTGTTGGTCTACACCGTCAGCGTCGATAGTGCGATTGGTACATAACTAATATTTTTCAATAGAAATAAGTAATATAATTTAGTGATAATATTATTCAATGAAAACAAGTAATCCTGTTAAAAAATCAAACGCACCAGTGGCAATGTGATCAAGAGTCGTCAATTAATAAATAAAATCCAAATCAAGTCAGTTGATAGTGTTTTATTGTATAAACCTGAAATTCCGATATCGTAGCCGAAAACAAGACCACCCATGACTGCAATAACGCAGGAAACTACCAGATAAGGAGTTAAGTTGCCAGGATATTCTTTATCGGAGACAGGCCCAGAGACAAAACCACTGCAAACCATTTTCTTTTTTGGAATATGATGGAAAATAGTTGTAATGTCTTATTTTTCGTATATATAATGGAAAACATTCCAAGCTTGCCTCTTTAAAATATTTTTGGTTAGAAGAACGCTCTTATAAAATAGGTTTATATATGAATTCTAATATTATTATGCATAAAAATTATTATTGTTATTCATAAAAATTCTAATATTATTATGCATAAAAATTATTATTATTATTCATAAAAATTATCATTAATTGTTTAAAACATACTTTATTTTTTAATAGTGATAATTTTTATGCATAATAATATTAATTTTTATATATAACAGTGATAATTTTTATAAATAATATGAAGATTAGATAATAAATAAATAGAAATGATATCAAATTTGGAATACAAAAAATTTGTGATCATAAAAAAATTAGAAGAATACATTTTTTTTAATAATCTGAACCTAATCCAATAATTGACTAATTCGAGCAATCGGACCTACGGTCCACTACGATTGAATTCATAATTATAAGCCTGATCAATTTAAGTAATTAATACGAAACTATAATATTTGCTGGATGAGGGACATTTGCGTGATGAATCATAATTTGGACATTGACGCTTTAACAATTTAGAAGAAGTAAGTGTTGATTTGTTTCATATGAATTTTTGTCTTACTAGATTAAGTTAATTAATGATTTTGTCATCTTTAATTTCATCGTGATCTATTTTTCCTTCACAATATTTGTAAATGACCTTAATTAATTAGTTTGCATAAAAACACTTAGTGACAATGTCTCATGACACGGTGAAAAAATTATCACTTTTTCAACAAAAATGTACTATATTTTTTTGAAAAAAAACTCATATGAGACGGTCTCATGCATGAGAAGACGGGGTACAATTTAGCATAAATCACACTCACCCCCTCAAAATGTTAAAGTGATAATACTCAATTTATGTTCAGTCTCACTACGAGAGTCTTTCATGCAAGTGTGTCTCATACTTTTTTTAGAATTCCGAGTGACTCACAATAAGATATATAGTGATGGAAAACATTTAATTTCATCTTTAAGAGGAGTAGGTCAATCCAATGAACAATTTACAGTAATATTGGTTGACTTGCTTTTAGTGGAATTTGAGTTCATAAAGTGGGTGAGTTAAAGACTTTGATATTATGACATAATTTTTTTTATTAAAGTTCAAAGTTCAAATTTGTAGAGCTGCGCGTAATTAGTTCATTTATTTTCATTCACTAACATGTGAATATGTGATCTCAAGAGTGATGCGTGGGTACATAATTGTCACAAATAGGGGTAGGCACAAAACCAAAAAATCGAATTTCCAAACCGAACCAGTGCTTTTTGGTTTAATTGGTTCGATTTTTTCGATTTTTTCGGTCGGTTCGGTTTTACTTTTAAAAAAAATCGGTTTAATTGGTTCGGTTCGGTTATAGTTTTAAAAAAAATCGAATAAACCGAACCAACCAAACTACATATATATATAATTAAAAAATATTAAATACATATTAATAAATATTAAATTCATTTAATATGGATGTCTTTTTGTATAATTGTTTATTGGAGTTTTTATTTTATTTTTTACAAGTTTTGCAAGAATTTGTAATGATTCTAATTTGAGACTTGTGTGACATTTTATTATGAAACTACTAGTTGTATTTGCATTTGATCTTATAGAAATGCCGAAAATTTGTTTGGAAAATCATTAAATTTTGAATTTCAAGTTAATTTCGGGTTAAAACCGAATAAATCAAACAAGCCAAATTTCTTGTTTGGTTCGGTTCAGTTTTGTTACTCACAATTTCGGTTCGATTTTGGTTTATATTTGCGTAATTTAGTTTGTTCAATTTAATTGAAAAACAGCTCAAAACCAACCGAATCAACCAAACGTCCCCCCTAGTCACAAACCATGGTTGAAGTTCTACTTTTGTTTTTCGAATAAAACAAGAAAATCACGCAGCAGATATTTCAAAGCCGTTGGCTTGACGGCAATGAAGTCAACTGATTTGATTGTGCGAGTCGTGTCGTTTGTACCCTGCCTAAAAAATTGGACTGGTTTAAAAAAAAGTTCTTTTTCTTTTTCTGTAAACAGCATGAAAAATATTCCCTCCGTCTTACTATAAATTTCTCTTTTTCTTTTTTCATCCGTTCAACAATAAATTTTTTATTTATATAAATAGAAAAAGTAATTAGACTATTTATAATTTTTATCCTCACTTTTCACGCAATATTATAAAGAATGTCTCTCACTATTCTACTCATTACTCCATATATTTTTTTCTTCTCCCCTAATACTCAAAACTATCCTTCATTTTTATTTTTTTATTATTATTCTTTAAATAAAATAACAAAAATAAACATGAAATTTATATCGGGAGTATTTGAGAATTTTGATGGGTCTCATTTCTGACCCTCCATTTATTGTCATTTAGTATATAGACTCACATATATCTCACCAAAATTAAATTAACAAACATATGCACAACTTGAAATTGACAGACTGATAATTAATAAAAGGCAAAAATAATATTGCAAATTAATATTAAATTATTAATATATTCTAATTAAACATTTGAGTAAAACGATTTCACGAACTAGTTCATTTCTGAGACAAACTCCTTGCCATTGATTGTTTTAGGCCATTACAATTAAAAGAGGATATCTAAAATGATTTGTTAATTTAAATTATAGTTCTGGCTCATTAATTACTATCTTCAACCGTTTGTTCATCCATGAAAAATGTCAAATTTTTTAGTCAGTTTTTAAATAAAAATAATTAATATTTTTTAAAAATACACGCTAAGTACAAATAAGTTGCACAGATAAAATTGGTCTATATAAGACTTTCTCACTTTAAAATTAATTAGTTAAAGAAAAAAAAGAATAATCGGGTTCAACTCAGACAAAAGTGAATATTTACTACAGATCCGTCCATCGCACATGAAAAACCTTAGTACTTGCATTGTAAGCATAAAATAAACTTACACTAACAATTGTCAAAACAACGAAATTCATATTTTAATATATACCTGCGACACAAGAAATCTTCTTAATTCTATTGGTCATAGGTATTACACCTTGATGTATTCCTGTCGTCTTCAGCGACCGCTGACTGATTCTATTTGATGAACAATCTCATTCCATAGGATAGTCTCACCCAAGCCTTACTCATGAAAGAAAAATGAGAGAAACTTCAAAATGTTATCCTATTGTGAGACTCGTTAGTTAGAGCCGACAATTAGAGCATGTCCCCAATGGGTCAATCCAGTCAACCTAAAGATAAGTATGAGATAGGCTATAAAAGTATAGGCTCAAAAAATTAGAGTCTCTTTGGCTCGAGCTAGCCCTTTTGCCTAATGGGATCGGATCAATTCGACACGTGGGCTAATTAGTGGTCCTATGGCCTGCCTTCTGATTTATTTTTTATAATAGTTTATCATATTTTTTTAGGATTGAAACTTTAAATTTTATAAAATTATGTTCTTATGAAAGAATCGGTCAATTTGGATATTAATTTGAAATAAAAAATTTTAATACAATTTATTAATTAATATGAATCATTTGAAATCTTTAATTATGTGTTTCAATTCAAATTAATTATTGTGCGCGAAAAAATTTTCATTTGCCCTAAATTTCTTATATTACTTAGGTCTTCAAATGCCTATAATAATTTTTTTGCAATATTTAACTTTGAGAACTATAAGTGAGTTAGTGCTTTTATGCTAATTTTTGTTTCTAAAAAATTAAATTTAGTTTGTATATTTTTTTTCAAAATAAAAAGTTGGGTATTGGGCTGGCTCGTTGATCCGCTAGTCAAAGTAAGAATGTGATGGAGATATGAATGAAAATATTGAAATAAATTTATATTTATGTTATAATTAAATTAAGATATTTATGTTTAGAATTTGATTTGATATTGTGATATTTAAGATTTATTTACGTTTCTTGTTCCCTAAGATAATTTAGTATTATTGTGAGAATTAACGTGTTTGAGTTTGTCACTTTTTTTGTATTCTTTGGAATCAACGGAATTGGTGTTTCCTTTTGTTCTTCGTATATGCGTGAATTCCATCGAGATGACGCCCTTGCGCAAAGATTGGACGACTTCACAAGAAAATTGGCCAACGTCGTGCATGGGCGGTTCTAAGTTGGGAATGCAATGGGCTCCAGCCTAGTGCAAGCCCCAACTAACCTGTTATATATCTATCTGTAGTATGTGAATAATGTTCGATATATAAATCTAAGCTCATCCCGATATTTTTGCTACGTTGTATTTAATTTCCAATCATCATCTCAAAATCAAAGTCCATCTTCACACTCCCCATTTAATTATTAAATTGGGAGGTGTTAAATGGGCAGATTCTGCCCAGGACAGAATCATTAAAAAAATTTTGCCCTCAATCAAGTGTTGGGGAATAAGTTGCACGGATCTATTCAGGATAAATATTTAAATACAAATTTAATTCTTATAATTATTACTAGCATGAATTAATCCTATATTAATTCAAATAATAATCCAACAACAAATCATGCATATAAAAATTCACGTAAATCCTACGCATGCGAAATTTCTATGAGTTTACGTGAACATACCTCTTGGGACGGCAATGGTCTTGTTGATTAGACACACCAAAAGAACTTCCCAAGTATTCCCTTAATCCTTGCTCGACTATCCGGTGGTAGGACACTTCCGAACAATTAACAAAAGGAAAATAAACTTTGTTGCACCACCTTTGTGGATTTACTAATTTTTTCAGCACATGGAATTGTACTTGGGAATGAAAGAATCATCCCCTATTTATAGAGTAGAGGTGGTCGAATTTTTAGGGCAAAAACAATGTGGGAAAATCTTTTCTTGATCTCCAAGAAATCTTGAATATATCTCCTATATTCTTTTTCCCATAATTATAATATTCCACAAAATCTCACCTACTCTTTGTTATGGAGTATTTTCGAAAAATATAGGGCAAGAATCCAAGATTTGGATCTTCTTGAATTTATGAGATATTCTTGTATTTCAAGAAATACATATCTTTCATAATATCTTTTCAAGAAAATCAAGAAAATCTTTTTTTCCCCTTTTTTCTCAAAAATTTCGAAATATACTATATGGATGACTAAGTGGGAGATTTTTTGAATTTAATGAGATAATCTTGTATTCCAAGAATACATATCTTCATTCCATAACAAAATTCAAAGAAAATCTTTCTCCCCTTTTAATCCATAAATTTAGAAAATATTAGGAAAAATAAGGCAACAATATTTATTTTATTTTAAACACCTTTTTCAGTTATTGGACTTTATGTTGGGCTACTTAGGGGGCCTTTAGGAGAATTAAGATTGGATCTTCCAATGGATCTTGAATTATCAATATTGAGCCACAATATTATTCAAGCCCATAAATATTAATTAATCCCACTACATAATTAATATTGCACTATCCATCTTAACCCATATTACAGTCAATATGGCTCCCGGTTATTATTTCCCGTGTTTAAGATTATCTAGCTCATTAATTAATTCAAGCCACTGAAATAACTTTCCATTAATTAATATATTTTGTCATTGGTTAAGGAACGGTTCAACATTATTATCCATACCGGAAACTAGTTCCACTTGCAAGATTTGGTATGATAAAGCTTATGAACCTCCCAAGGGGGCAAATCGAACAAGCGTACTTGCACACGATTCTCCGTATTAAATCTTAGCAATCACATGTGACCAATAATATTGCCCAAGATAAAAAGTATTGAATCTCGTTGATTCTCTACCCATGATAAGTCAAAGCAATAGTTACCAACCACACGTGATCCTATTTAAGGGACGAAGATTAAGAAATAACGAACCACTGAGGTCTAATTCTTCCTTGTTCAGTTCTGAAGAATTTGTCCTCCTGTAGGTCCTATTCAGTGCATCGGTCATGCACTAGTGTAATCTCTTGGTCAAGACAAGCCAATTTGAGCCCTAAACTTCAACCTTTCACGATGGATTGTTCATTTCCATCTAGGTCGTGAATGGTGTACTTTTAGTTACAAGGGATTGTTAATTTAATCTTCTGTGATCTGGTATCACTAAATTAACTACAATGTAACACGTATTATTTATTGAACAGTTATGCAGTAAATATATGTAACATTCGATGATATTTAAAGCATCAGTGATAAACAATTTATTTCAAAATAAGTCCAAATTCGGTTTTGATTATACAAAGTAAAAAGCATACTTTCCAAAGATAATCCCAACAATCTCCCACTTATACTCAAAGTCCCGCTTTTAAGTATACTACAACATGTCTCGTGTAGTTCCTAATACGTGACATCTAATGTCACCTACATGAACCTAATAATTTCTCCCACTTATACTCAAAGCAGATTGGCAACGGTCTTGACACCCATTCCTTCCACATGTCTCTCGAATGTATTCAGAGGCAGACCCTTTGTGAATGGATCTGCTAGGTTGTCTTCAGACGTTATCTTTGCCACCTCTATATCTCCTCTCTTAACAATATCTCGTATAAGATGATATTTCCTTTCAATGTGTTTGCTAGCCTTGTGGGCTCTTGGTTCCTTAGAATTTGCAACTGCTCTGACATTGTCACAATAAACAGTGATTCTGCTAGGCAAATTCGGAACTACATTCAAGTCCACTAGGAAGTTCTTGAGCCAAACCGCTTCTTTCTCTGCCTCGCAAGCAGCTACATATTCGGCTTCCATGGTAGAATCTGCGACGCATTTCTGCTTGACGCTTCTCCATGTCATGGCTCCTCCCCCCATGCAAAACACACTACCGGAGGTAGATTTTCTGGAATCTATGTCTGATTGAAAATCCGAGTCCGTGTAGCCGATGGGGATTAGACTATCTGACTGATAAATTAACATTCTATCCCGAGTTCTTTTCAGATACTTCAAAATGTTTTTTTTTACTGTCGTCCAATGTTCTTTCCTCGGGTTACTTTGATATCTTGCCACCATGCCAACGGCAAAGCAGATATTCGGTCTCGTACACAGCATTGCATACATGAGGCTTCCGACAGCCGAAGCATATGGAATGCCTCTCATGTCGTCTATCTCATTTTGCGTCTTAGGGCACATTTTCTTGGATAGATGGATTCCATGTCTGAAAGGTACGAAGCCTTTCTTGGAATCCTGCATGCTGAATCGTTTCAAGACAATGTCTATGTATGAAGCTTGCGACAAGCCTATCATCCTTTTCTTGCGATCTCGAGTGATCTTGATCCCAAGGATGTGTGTGGCTTCCCCTAAGTCCTTCATATCAAACTGTTTTGAAAGCCATGCCATTACTTCTGATAACACCTTCACATCGTTCCCGATGATCAGAATGTTATCTATGTATAGTACTAAGAATACCAATCAGTTCCGACAAGCTTTTTGTACACACAACTTTCGAACTCGTTTTGATCAAACCCATAAGACTTTATAACATGATCAAAATATTGGTTCCAAGCTCTGGATGCCTGTTTGAGTCCGTAAATGGACTTCATGAGCTTACAAACTAGGTGTTCTTGGCCTTTTTCAATGAAGCCTTGGGGTTGTTGCATATAGATCTCTTCATCAAGACTTCCGTTAAGGAAAACTGTCTTGACATCCATTTGCCAGATTTCAAAGTCGAGATGCACAGCAATCGATAAGAGAATTCGGATGGACTTGAGCATGGCTACGGGCAAAAAAGTTTCCTCATAATCGATCCATTCTTTTTTAGTATAACCTTTCGCCACGAGTCTTGTCTTGAAGGTTTTCACCTTCCCGTCTGGTCCTCTTTTTCTCTTATACACCCACTTGCAACCAATGGGTTTGACCTCATTAAGTGGTTCGACTAGCTCCCACACTCTGTTATGATTCATAGAACCCATTTCGGCTTTCATTGCTGTTTGCCAAGAATCTGCATCCTTGTCTTGGATTGCCTCGTCATATGTCCATGGGTCTGATTCGTCTTGTCCGGGAATCAAGTCCGAGGACTCTCCTATTCCCATGAATCTGTCGGGCTATTTCACAACCCTCCCACTACGACGAGGTTTCGGTTGTGTAAGTGTGTCGTTTAGTATGTCATCTTGTACAGTTGGCATTGAGGTTAGCCCCCTTAGCTCATTTAAGGTAATCTCACTTTTGGGTCTTCTTTCGTTCATATAGTCTTCTTCCAAAAATCTAAAGTGGGTACTTATAACCACCTTTTGATCTTCGAGACCATAGAACATACACCCTTTTGTTCCCTCGGGGTATCCCACAAATAACCTTAATTCTGATCGAGGATCCAATTTACAGGCTTCCTTGTCCAACACGTAGGCATGACACCCCCAAATCTTCATGTGTCTCAAACTGGGCTTGCGCCCGGTCCACAATTCTTTGGAAGTTTTGGGAACCGATTTGGATGGCACCAAGTTCAGAATGTAGGCTGTTGTTTCCAAGGCATGACCCCAGAACGACTTGGGAAGATCCGCATAACTCATCATAGATCTAACCATTTCCAAAAGAGTTATGTTTTTCGCTCTGCAACCCCGCTTTTGTTGAGGGTTCCGGTGTGCGTTAGTTGGGATGCAATCCTTCATCGCACAAGTAGTTCAAAAACTCATTCGTTGAGGTATTCGCCTCCACGATCGGATCGTAGAGACTTGATACGTTTTTCCCTATGATTCTCTGCTTGAGCCTTAAATTCTTTGAATTTCTCAAAGGTCTCAGATTTATGCTTCATAGGGAAAATATAACCGTACCTTGAGTAATCATCAAAAAAAGTGACGAAATACTCATAACCTCCTCTTGCTTTGGTTGGCATTGGACCACATACATCTGTGTGAACGATTTTTAACACTTCTTTGGCTCTATTCCCCTTGGCTCCGAATGCCCTCTTAGTCATTTTACCCTCCAAACATGATTCGCAGGTTGGAATTGGTTCAACTTGGAGAGACTCCAGTGAACCTGCTTCTTCCAACCTTTGGATCCTCTTTGGATTAATATGTCCCAATCTTAGATGTCATAGAAGTGTCTCGTTCACGTTTTTTTTTTCTAAAGCTTGATTGATGTGTTATAGGATGCATTTAAGAGTGATGTGCACATTAATTGTATAGAGATTTTCCATCAATGTCCCAGAATATGATACACTCATCATTTTAAGAAATGATTTCATTCTTATTAGAAGAAACTAAGTGTCTATTAAAAGAATTTTAGAAACTGAAAGTGAATTCTTTCTAAAACTGGGAACATAAAGAACATCTCTTAAAATTAGAACTCTGTCTTCAAAAAAGATCGGTGCACTTCTCCCATCGCTTCACCGCCACTCTCGAAGACGCGCCCGGTGTGATGAGGATCTCACACCGCCACTAAGTTGTTGGATCAGTTTGAACCCGTGAAGTAAACATGATTAGTGGATCTTGTATCAACCACCCACGAATGAGAAGTATACTCCGCTAAACAAGTTTCAACAACTAGTCGCGAAATTACCTTTCTTTCCATCCCTTTTGGGGTTGGAACAGAAAAAACCTTCATTGTCCTCTTTCACCGCAAACTTAAGCACTTCCTCTTTGGATTTTCCTTGACACCACCAAAGATTCGTCATCTTATCATTGCCTTGGCAACAGATTGAGTCCCGATTGCTTATGGCCTTTTTGGTCACCTTCTTCTTCTTGTCATCCCTTGGCCTAGAAGATGAAGAGCGGACCACTTGCTTGGCAAAAAAGCTTGAGTTTGGTGCCCTATCAACATCTCTGCCGAGACCAAAACTTGCAACAAATCAGCTAGCGAGGTAAAAATTGCTCAGAAACTTTTGGGCAGAGAGTGAAATACCAAATTCATCTAAGTCTCCAGATTATAATCTGCACTCAGAACCTCAAGTTTGTTCAGATGGGCCATCAATTTTGAGGACGTAATCCCTTATGGGTTTGTCCTCCACCATTTTCAGCGACGACATCTCTCGCAAGGTGATCTGACGAGTCTCGCATTTTTGACTCGTTAGTTGGCTCATTTGATTTTGGTGTGTCAAGAATCCACTTGTGCTTTTGTGCAGTGAGGACAATTTTAATTTTTTTCGTTTCCAATCAATATATTTTCCATACATATTTGACTTTAAGTATATAAACAGTGGATTAAAAGGTAACGACATGCTGAACTAAAATAAATAATAATATGCATAAGCATAAATATATCACAAGGTTCGATCACATGCATCATATTAAAATCTCAAAAAAAATATGAACATGCATCAACCAACATCTCAAAACAGTTTAAATAAGCCACGTGGGGTGGGTCATTATTTAAACATATTCAAGCAGGTTACAAACAAGAACAGTTACAAACCTTTAATATCCAGATTAATAGTTGGCTCCCACTTGACCAATATAAAATTGATAGGGACTTCGGGGAAGTATATGCATATCAATTTTATACCTAAGTAATAACCATGATTAAATACAGAATTATTATTTCGCTTTGAACGAGCCTCGTGGGGAGGGTCATCGTCGCCACTAGTAATAATTCACAATCATCCATTTGGAATTCATTCATGTGAAAGCTAACTTTTGACCGTCCCGTAGGGAGAATTTCTCCAAAAGAATTCACAAATAAATAAATCATGGAGGTCAAAATTAATTCAATTTTATTATCCAGAATAAAATTGTCAATTAAATATTTAAACATACTTAGTAATTTTTGATGGTGAGATTTTTCATTGGGTAACTCTCATGCAAACACATTTAAACAAATTAAATAAAGCATAAGATAACACATTAATAAATCAAGCAAAGCGGAAAAATAAACATATTGGGCACAAATTATCCAATTGTCATGGTTTGATTTTTCTTGGCTTGATTTTGAAGAAACGCCGTCTTGAATTTCTCCCACTCGATCGTCTCGAAAAGAACTCCATCTCGAAATGCCACACCAAGTAGCTTCGCACGGGATGCACGCCAATCCCGCCCGACCACTTGGTCGAAGTCAAGATCGGCCTCGGCATCCTCGCCGCTTCGCGATACCTCGGCGAAGAAGCGACGCCGCGCGCATTCGGCGTCTTGCCGCTTCGCCGATCTTGCCTCGCCATGGAACTTCCGTATCCCTTCACCTCCATCATGCCAAATCCAAGCCAATCGGCCCGTCCGCTTATCCTTTATCAGCCTATCGCCCTTGGCCCTGCCTCGCTGGCTGGCCCTCGGATCTCCCTGCCCTTTCGCCTCGCGTGCGTGCGTGCGCTTCGTGTTGTCCAAGCGCCTCCCTTGCCTCCCTTTTTTATTCGACGGCACGCCGCACGCACGCCTGCTACGATCTTATCCTTTAATTCTTTGTCTTCGCCTCCGTTTTCGATCCTAAGTTACAATTTATTTACAAAAATAAATAAACCTAGATCTAGACTAGTCTATTACATTGATCAAATCAAACAAATCCTAATCTACTCGTGGATTTTCTCACGAGGCAAAACGAATCCGAACGAATCGAATTAAAAACCATAATTTATATGCATGCATAAATAAATACATTAAATTCCATGACAATTGGATACCTGCAAAAAAGATCTAACAATTCTACTATCCAATTTCAAATTTAATGAAAATGAATTAAATTACAATTTAAAAAATTCAGAGCCCGAAACCGAGGCTTTGATACCAGTTGTTGGGGAATAAGTTGCACGAATCTATTCCGGATAAATATTTAAATACAAATTTAATTCTTATAATTATTACTAGCATGAATTAATCATATATTAATTCAAATAATAATCCAACAACAAATCATGCATATAATCAATTCATGTAAATCCTACACATGCAGAATTTCTACGAGTTTACGTGAACATACCTCTTGGGACGACAATGGTCTTGTTGATTAGACACACCAAAAGAACTTCCCAAGTATTCCCTTAATCCTTGCTCGACTATCCGGTGGTAGGACACTTGCGAACAATTAACAAAAGGAAAATAAACTTTGTTGCACCACCTTTGTGGATTTACTAATTTTTTCAGCACATGGAATTGTACTTGGGAATGAAAGAATCATCCCCTATTTATAGAGTAGAGGTGGTCGGATTTTTAGGGCAAAAACAATGTGGGAAAATCTTTTCTTGATCTCCAAGAAATCTTGAATGTATCTCCTATATTCTTTTTCTCATAATTATAATATTCCACAAAATCCCACCTACTCTTTGTTATGGAGTATTTTCGAAAAATATAGGGCAAGAATCCAAGATTTGGATCTTCTTGAATTTATGAGATATTCTTGTATTTCAAGAAATACATATCTTTCATAATATTTTTTCAAGAAAATCAAGAAAATCTTTCTTTCCCCTTTTTTCTCAAAAATTTCGAAATATACTATATGGATGACTAAGTGGGAGATTTCTTGAACTTAATGAGATAATCTTGTATTCCAAGAATACATATCTTCATTCCATAACAAAATTCAAAGAAAATTTTTCTCCCCTTTTAATCCATAAATTTAGAAAATATTAGGAAAAATAAGGCAACAATATTTATTTTATTTTAAACACCTTTTTCAGTTATTGGACTTTATGTTGGGCTACTTAGGGGGCCTTTAGGAGAATTAAGATTGGACATTTCAATGGATCTTTGAATTATCAATATTGAGCCACAATATTATTCAAGCCCATAAATATTAATTAATCCCACTACATAATTAATATTGCACTATCCATCTTAACCCATATTACAGTCAATATGGCTCCCGGTTATTATTTCCCGTGTTTAAGATTATCTAGCCCATTAATTAATCCAAGCCACTTAAATAGTTTTCCATTAATTAATATCTTTTGTCCTTGGTTAAGGAACGGTTCAACATTATTATCAATACCGGAAACTAGTTCCACTTCCAAGATTTGGTATGATAAAGCTTATGAACCTCCCAAGGGGGCAAATCGAACAAAGCGTGCTTGCACACGATTCTCAGTATTAAATCTTAGCAATCACATGTGACCAATAATATTGCCCAAGATAAAAAATATTGAATCTCGTTGATTCTCTACTCATGATAAGTCAAAGCAATAGTTACCAACCACACGTGATCCTATTTAAGGGACGAAGATTAAGAAATAACGAACCACTGAGGTCTAATTCTTCCTTGTTCGATTCAAAGAATTTGTCCTCCCCAGAGTCATATTCAAAGATCATCCACCATGCACTAGTGTAATCTCTTGGTCAAGACAAGTCAATCTGAGCCTTACACTTCAACCTTTCACGATGGATTGTTCATTTCCATCTAGGTCGTGAATGGTGTACTTTTAGTTACAAGGGATTGT
Organism: Stenogyne calaminthoides; assembly: GCA_037126765.1. Classification (NCBI taxonomy): domain Eukaryota; kingdom Viridiplantae; phylum Streptophyta; class Magnoliopsida; order Lamiales; family Lamiaceae; genus Stenogyne; species Stenogyne calaminthoides. The sequence continues at coordinate 7,588,924 of JBBCBC010000026.1, forward strand.
TAATTTAATCTTCTGTGATCTGGTATCACTAAATTAACTACAATGTAACACGTACTATTTATTGAACAGTTATGCATTAAATATATGTAACATTTGATGATATTTAAAGCATCAGTGATAAACAATTTATTTCAGTAAATAAGTCCGAAATTCAGTTTTGATTATACAAAGTAAAAGCATACTTTCCAGTATAATCCCAACATCAAGCCACCCAAGAATCTGCCCTCAATCAAGCCCACCAAGTTTAAAATAGTCTTTTCTGCCCAAGAACCAAGAATTACTGTATTAAATTTAAGATACAATATGTGATTTGAGCTTAATATAATTTTGTTTTGAGTAACACTCCTGTGAACCAGGTCTGTACATGAACTCTATCACTGTTATGTATAAAAAACATCACTACTATGCACAAAAACTTTCACTGTTTAAAAATATAAAACATTTTTTAAACAAATACTTAAAAAAACGAGTTCACGGTGAACTCAATTTGACACAAGTTTTTGTCTTTTGTTTTCTGATTATGTTGGGTTCACTTCTTTTTTTCTTTTCCTTATCAAAACTTAATTAAGTATTGAAAATCAAGAATTTCATCCATAACAAAAATTTTGCTTTATTGTAATTTTGGATGTGCTTTCTTGAGGTAAACCTCACACCAACATAATCATCTGATTTTTTTTTAATTTAATATTATTATTTATTTAACTTGTTCAATATTAAATAATATGTACATTATTATCATTTTTTTGTCCTTTTCTTTTGAAGATATTGTAATGATGATAATTTGTTGGCCACTTTAATATTAGAAAAAAAATTAACATTAGTTAAATGGGACATTATTATTTTTAATTGACTGGAGTAACTATTATTTATTAATAGAGAAGAAATTTATTCTACAAATGAACAATTTTTAGAAGATATTTTGTTAAAAATATAGATAAAATAAATTTAGACTTAATTGTTGATAAGTTTTATGTTTTGAAATCTCATATGACACAACCTAAACGATGTATTTAAAAAAATGATAAATGTAAAATTTTAATGCGACGAAGCTTTAAATAATTTTCAGCTCATCCACTATTAAATTTTGGATCCGGACAGATGCATACCTTCAGCCGACGCTGCCGTCTCCAACCGCGACTTGGAGAATTTTTCTAATGGAGACATTGGGCAGACTATTGATGAGAATTCAGTTGGGCCGATGCACTCTACTTTTCTTAATTTATATGATGGGTCTACTTCTTATTATGAAGGCCCTTTCCTGCATGATATTTTTCTGATGGGCCTGAGTGTTTGTAGAGTCATTTGGGTTTGGTACTGAGTTAGGTTTTTGGCCCTCTAAAAAATAAGCCCACGTATCAATTGGGTTCTATTTATCTATCCATATTCTTGAAGACTTAATGATGAGATTACTATGTTTGGAAAAATTGTTGTGATAATTTCTATCCTTTTTTTTTTTTTTAAGATAAAAGGTATGCTGTTACTAAAAGGGAAACTAAGTGTACCCAACTCGTATACAAAAAACACAGGAAGCAAAATAAATATGTATAACAACCCACACCCCAAATTAAAATTTACAAGGTATACAATTTAAGGATTGTTCACACCAATCATTAGTAGAGTAAAAGAAGGGGCGTGGGAAGTGAGCGTGCAGCCACTTTCAAGAAGAAATCATAATGCCATCAAAGATTACAGTCAAATCCGGAGTAACGTTCTTGAAAATTATATCATTCCTTGTCCTCCAAACCATGCATTGCTAAATGATTATATACTAAATTTTTTAAATCATTAATTATGTACTAAATTTTAGCTTAATTGAAGTATAATTACATTTATTAGCAACATAGTACACATTTTTTTCTATAGAAGTTGAACTTATTCTAAAAGTTTTAAGTAGGATTACTTAAAAAAAAATAGTACATTGCCTATAGAACTTTCCAACATGCTTACAGAATTTTCATGAAAATAATTTCGTCCTTAAATAATAAATATTGTCTATGAAGTGCCTATTAGATTTTATTATCCTATATGTTATATCAAAATTATAAATATAATTGTCTATAAAAATGTAAATTGTCTAGGGAATTATTTATGTAGGTAAGTTTATCTACATAAATTATAAATATATTTGTTCATAGATAATTTATTTGTTTACTAAAATTTTAAAAACTCGTAGATAACAAATATTATTTTTGTTGGAAAATTTGATAGCCATTTCAAAATTTTCGTAGACAACTCTTTATTTTTTGGCTAGGTCTTGTATGCACCCAAGTGCAGCTTTTTTCTCATAAAATATTTTTTAAGCGTCGCAAATTGTTATCTTTGAAAGTCACGACTTATTTACGTAAAAGTGCGACTTATTTACACAGAAAAGTGCAACTGTTAATATGAGAACATAGTTGCATGCTTCTGTTTGGAATAGTTGCACGTTTCTATTTTTGTATAGTTGCACGCTTTTAAAATGCACTATGAGTGCACGGTGCACTCAGGTGCACATGAGACTCACTCTTATTTTTTTGGGTAGTAATTTAATAGAAGTACATCGGAAAATCAGAAAATTAACAAAGATGCATATTGAAGAAATTCTTTAAAGAAATAACCATAAGACCTCGAAGCTTTATGAATCAAGGTATTTAATTAAGATGTCTAAAGATGAACATAAAGAAAAGATGAGGGTGATGGAATTGCAAATATTGAGATGATTACATCTCAAATGATAAGAAAGTTGGACATACTCGCTTAAAATTAATTATGATTTGGAAATATACGTGCAAATTAAATAAAGATCTGTCTAGATGCACCAAGTCGACTGAAATTGAGAACTCAAATTAAAAAGAGAATGCAAACTTTAATGATTCGTGAAATATGCTCAAGAGGTCAGAATTAAGAGCAAAAAAATTACGGATTAAGTGTGGGTCGAACCGATTTCAACGGATACTTTCTAAAAATTCATGTAAAAATAGAACAATAACTCGCTTCAAGATTTGTATTACTATAAGAATAAACATGTGTCATTGTAAGTACATATATTTGTGAGTTTGAATCACAAATTGTCCCATAACTTTGACCTCAAATAGATTTAGTCTCATAAGTTTTTTATCGTCGATTTAGTCCCAACAACTTTGACAATATCCAATTTTAGTCTCAAATCGGCCGAAACAATGTCGTTTTGCTGTTTTTATTTGGGGCTTTCCGGCGGATGTTGTGACTTGACTGCCACGTGTATTTTTAAGTTGTTTGACTAATTCTTACTGTCAATTCTATTTTAATTTTAAATTTAAAATTTTAATTATATATGCCTGAAATTTCAGTTGTTAAAAAAAAATACACGTGATAGTCCAGTCACAACGCATCTGGCGGAAAGCCCCAAATAAAAACAGTAAAACAACGTTGTTCCGGCCAATTTGGGACTAAAATTTGACATTGTCAAAGTTGTTGTGACTAAAAAGATGACAAAAAAACTTATGTGACTAAATCTATTTGAGACCAAAGTTATGAGACCATTTGTGATTCAAACTCTGTATGTGTCACTGCAATGAAAGACCCTTTAAACATGACATGTGCGTCACAAGGAGAAGCGCATAAACACTGAGGGAAAAACTCGTGGATTCTATGCGAGTCGAATTGAGTCAAACAAATTTTCTATAAAATACGCGTAAAGGCAAAATAACATACCTCGCTCCGAGATTTGTGTGACTTTAAGGGCAAACATTTGTTACTGTATGTAAATTTATGTGTCACTGCAATGACAAATGACACATACTTATTTTTAAGATGTCTGTAAAGTATTGAAAATTGTGTTACTATATGCTCAAAATGCATTACCATGAAGAGAAATGTATGATATTGTACTAACAAAATGACACTCCCTCTATTTTCATCCGATTCTCGATTCCTCTGTTTTTTATCTGTTTCTCCTTCTGATTTGTGATAAATTATAGTAAGTAAATAGCCAAAAAATCAGAGTACACCATTGAACTTGAAAAAAATTACTTTTTTTTCATTATCATATAGTAACACATGATTGTCCTTAAATTAACACATACTTATTTTTATAGCGCAACTCAGTTTGGAAGTGAATTTTCTATTTTGCTTTTGCGTGAATTTTTAAAAAATATCTGCCTGAATAGATTCGACCCGCGCAAAATTTTCGAATTCTAAACTCCTTCCATTTTAATTAATATTTCACAGGAAAATTCCTTGAAGGAGAAAATGAAAACCTAACAAACGAGTTTCGAACCAACGCGAGGCTAGGTTCTCGTTCCAAATGGAACTATGAAATAGGTCAATCCTGGGAAGTCAGATGTCGACTCGCTTTTGTCCTTACTATAAAAGCATGGCTGCCTCCATGCTACTATTTTGACGGCTTAGTTGGAACTTCATCCCCAACCCTTTCTTCTTAGGCCTTGGCTTACGCCTGACTAGTCTCACTACAAGAAAATGAAGAATTGTCTACCAAAATTTTCAAATGCCTACGAAATTTTCCTACAAAAATAATTTGGTCCTTAAAAGTGACTATTGCCTAGTGGGACGTCCATAAAAGGAAAGTGGGACAAATATAGTGGGATGGAGGGAGTATTAATTAAGAGCATGTTTATTTTTCAATGAAAAAAATTAATTTAATAGCGTAATATTGATCAACTAATATTATTAAATAAACATATTTAGTACCATATAATTATTCATTTGATTATTCATTTGAGTCGAGCGGTGCATTTGATGTACACAATAATTTGCCAATTAGTCTAACTTTACACCGTATAACACAATTTTTTAAGTATTAATTAACCACAATTAGTTTTAGTTAGCTAGTCTTAGCTTTAGCCTTCCTGTCACCTTGCATAGTCTTTTTTTCTATCTACAAAGAATCTAATTTATATCCTGTAATAAATACATATTTAATTAGTTAACCTAACCCTAAACGAAACAATACATTTAAGGCCCCCAAGGACATAGCCAAGTGGTAAAGCTTGTGGTGATGTGGGGAGAAGTCCCCGACAAACGCAGGTTTGAACCCATTGTTGGACAAATTCTCCATTGAAATATTATGGGGGTTTGTTCTGGGGATTGAATCTTGTTGGCTCTCTTCCACAAGTGTCTGCCACTTGGGCACATCCTTCGATTTACAACCCGTCCGGCTGAGGGGCCAACGACACGGGTGGGGGAGTTTCTCGTCTTTTCCTAAAAAAAAAAAAAACCATTTCAGTTGCGGATTCTATTCACATTGTCTAAACCGAGGTATAGAGATTAATTCATAGCATATCTTTTTGTCGTGATTTATAGGGAACATTTAATTGACTATCGTATTAGTACTGTTATCATAATTAATATAATTATAACTATGGTTTTGTTAGCATTTTTCTTCATTATTCAGCCTAGATTAGAATTAGGAGAAATCCTGCTTTGTGTTGTGAACGTACAACTCCTACTGTGGTCCCACGTCTTAGCAAAGCTTGTACCTTGTCCGTTACTTCTACTAATTAGGCCACTTAATAACCCTATGAGTATTTTGTGTGTATATTCCAATATAAAAGTTTATTTTATCATATATATTTATGTAATACGATAATTAATATACAATTTATAGTAATTTTTAAGTGAAACGATATTATTAATATATCATTGCATTATATCTAAATTTTAATTTATGATTATATAAATATATAGTTATAATTAGTGCTTCGTGATAAATATATATATATATAATAAAATGATGCAGCACATTAAGCGTTGCAGGGGGCTCGAATACACAGAAAATTCCTAAAACGATACTTTATAATAGGAGTGGCAACGGGGCGGGGCGGGTTTACGCCTCCCCCGGCCCCGGCCCCGACGGGTAATTTTCATCCCCAAAATCGACCCGAACCCCGACAGGAAATTTTTTTTAGTCCCCATCCCCGCCCCTAACATTTTCGGGTATCCCGAACCCGACCCGAAAACCGACTATTATATTTATTTTTATTTTTTTATTATCATAATTATTTTATCTCCCTAAAAATCATGGAGAGTCAATTATGTTATAAAATTATTTTGTATAAAATAACTTAAAAGAATAAAATATAAATAATCAAACCAATATTTAAATATATAGTGATATATACATAAATAAATATAAAAAATATTTATATAATATGTATCGGGGCGCGGGGCGGGGTATATAAATACCGTCCCCTCCCCGTCCCCGATTTAAATTTTATCGGTTTTCCCCGAAACCAAAAAATAATCAAAATAACCTCCCCGATCGGGCCGGGGCCGGGGCGGATCACCGCGGGGACGGGACAAAGTGTCATCCCTACTTTATAATTCAATAATCAAATGTGTAAATAACTAAATAGGAGAATTGTATAGGTGCAAACTAAATATCTTTGGATTCTTTGCTCGTGATAATGATATTCTAAATTATTTACATAAAACTAATTACTCTAGATTTTTAGTTATCTATTAATATTTGTACTACTATAGTATTAAACAAAACATATTTACGCGCAACCTAACAAAATAATATCGACTCTTAGCTCTCCATTATTGGGCCATCAATTTGCTAATTGTAAACTACTCCATCACTAGGTCTCCTGTAATGATTCTCAGATCGATGGTCGACGCATGTAATTCGTGATTGTTATTTTAATTTTTAAAGACACAAATCTAAAGAATTGGAATGCAATAGTCTTTTATGCATTTGGTCGTGATACGGATCTACATATTTTAATAAGGTCTTTTAGGCATTTGGTAATAGTGCAATAATACATATTTAAATAATATTAATTATTTTTATTAAATAATATTTCTCTTGTTTTAAATTTAATTGAATATTTATTAAAAAAAATCGTCCCAAGTTCAATTGAATATTTTTATAAATAGTAATAAAATAATCTTTTTCTCTTTTATTTATACCCTTCAAATACCTCAATATTACACTCAATATCATTATTTTTTCAACACTAAAGTCAACTTTATATTTTCTAATTTACATAAAATCACAAATGCCACTACTTTATCATTTTACTTAAACTTTATCTATTTTAATAACACAAACTCTCATGTGAATCTTGTTCATAGTATGAAACTCATATTATTACACTTATAAACTGGTATCACTGCTCTTATAAACTAGTACCTATAATATTTAATACTATGATCTCAATTTATAAGTGTAATGGTATCAGTTGATAAGTGTTGCGGTATAAAATTCATACTATGAACAAGTTTCATCGGAGACATACTCTTTTAATAATAAAATTCTTAAAACTCGTGTGTATAATAAACTAGTTTAATACCCGCGTGTTACGCGGTTCTTTAATTAAAAAATGCAACGTTCTCATTAAATAATATATTTAATAATTAAAAATATAAATATATACATAAATATATTAAATATGAATTAATAGTTATTTAAAGTGTATATTAAGTTATTAACAACCTTGCTTAAATCTTGGAGTAAAATTATTATATAAAAAATTAATCATTCCTTTTAATATGAAGTTGAAACCTGAAAATTAAAACAAAATAAACCGATTAAATTTTTTTTTTTTTTTAAAACAATGTTTAAAAAAATATATTAATATATTAATTAATATGCATTAATAAAAAAAATAAAAGTAAATTATAATATAAAATATTTTGTTACATAAAATAAATTAAGATATACATAAGAAAAATAATAAAACAAAATTAATCTTTAAATCACTAATAATTAAATATAATTCACATTAGCATAAAATACATTTAGATTGAATATTTTACTTATATTAAATTAAGTCAAAATAAAAATTAACTAAACAAAAATAAATGAAGTATATAATATAATTAAATAAATAAAATATAAATTAATAAATATTAATTACACATTTTATAAAATTCACACATACTTTAAATACATAAATAATTAGAAAATAATTATATTGTGACATGTCATCATTATCTATAAATCAAATTCATTATTTACTTTTTACATAATTCTCATTTCTTAATTAGGCGACACATAATCGAAATTCACAATAATTCGACACATAAGCAGTAGAAATTTCATATTAGTTGGTTGATGATGTTTTCAAAATCGATGTAAGATAAAATATTAGATATAAAATAAATGTTAATACAAAGAATCTAATGCTCAATAAAATAAATATTCAAGATATTTAAAAATTTATAGATTAACTTAGTTTCTAAGTAACATAAATATAATCTAAGATGTGCAAGGTTCAAACTTTAGTTATTGCAATTTTTTTATTAAATTACATATTAAAATGTCACATGCCTAAAAAAAACCCTCTATTAGTATATAGAGGGATGTTCAATCAACTATGGAATAGAGGTAGCATTTATTATTTTTATTGTACAATATTAATTGTGCACCACTTCGTACAATTGGTGTACAAAAAACATACTCAAATATTAATTGTGTTTTTACTCAATTGGAGTACTACTAGTGCATAATCCACTTATTACGCGGGAATTAAATAGATTCTTTATATATGCATTTAATTATATTTTTAATTATTTATTATTATTAAAAATTTTTTTAATTTAAATCTTAAAAAATATTTTACATTAAATTTTATTAATTATTAATTAAATGATTTCTAATTTATATAAATTTAATCTCGGAAAATTGGGAATTGCATATAATTATATTTTCAAAATTTTCAAATCTTAACATTTATGATTTTTTTAATTTAAATGATATTTAAATATACAATTGACAAATATAATTTATTACGAAATGCAAAACTTTCAGTGGACAAATTTACTAGCAAATTTTGAATCTAATAAAAAAAATTATAATTTAATAAAAATTACAAATTCCTAAACACTTCTTTAACCATCAATCAAGAATTATTAATTAATAAGACATTGTTTAGCAATTAGAAATTATTTAGCGATTAGATTAAATTTCGTTATTTCCAATTTAATTTCCTCACGGAGCTCAAATAATTAGATCTGAATTAAATGTTTAAAAAACAATGATATTGAAATTCCAGAAAAAATATTCATCCATAAATTATTCAAAATCTCAACATCCTTCCTAAACCAAAAAAAAAAACACACACACAAACACACCAAAACATCAATATAAAATTATTTCGAAAAAACACACAACTGAATCAAATCTTCAAGCTTCTTCCTCCTCAGTCTTAATCTTCACCATTCTCTTAGTAGTTGACATCCGACATTCAATATCAATATCTTCATCCAATATTGTCACTTCATCGCCGATATTCTTTCTCTTTTTGTCGGGGGTTACCTCAACACAATCAGGATCTTGATTATCGCAAACAGATGATGAAATTGTCTGCGTACATATATTTAATACAAATAATTAAGATTTTTCATTTTTAATCTTTTTATATTTATATTACTTAGGACTCATTATTCAAAAGGAAATATATCTTATCTTGATAAGAACATTCATGGTGATCATCCCTCATGGCTTCAGAACCCATGGAGCACTAAACAAATATATATTAAAATAAAAAATTATTATATTTTCTTTATCATAAAATATTATATAAAAATAATACAACTATAAATCGTTAAGATTAATTAAAGATACGATGTTATCAAAATGAATACCTTGGATGAGCAATCCTTATGTTCAATTTTTCCTATCAAAGATGGATCAGATGACAACTTCACAATTGTATAAGCATTCTACCCTTGTGATAAATTGAATTTGCTGACATGGAAGCGGACAATGAACGTTCTTCCAACTATCTCTTCTAGTTCCTTCGGGAATGTGTCGCTTAAGCCTTTCTATTTTTTTCATAAAAATTATCAAGAATGTTAGTATATTACATAAGTTTATATTTTAAATGAAGAAGATTCCACATAAATGTTATCAATATTGACAATTATGCTAATTCTTAATTTTTTAGGTTGTTATAGGTTACAGATTATAATATTATATATTACCTTGTGAAGATCATTGAGTATTTTCAACGTTGTTTTACCAATCAAACTATACACGTCCCTATAAAAAAAAACTAAAGAAATAGATCATGTACAATCCATCACGCGAATCTGCAGCTTGAACCTAGTTACAATATAAAAGATGTTAAAAAACATTATATACAAACAAAGAATTAATTTTTTTAAAATAATGTAGTACCTTGGATCAATCGCATTCAATGTATTTTATAAAAAAAAGTTACTATAAATAACTTCTCACAGAATTGCAAGGATTTGAAATTGAGGCACCACATGCATTTGGAGAGATTCGCAAATAGTATATAGAAGATTTATTAATCGTTGCACAGTAATTTTTTAACTATTTGATAAATTTAATTTGATCATCTTACAAGAGATCGACCCACAAGAAACAAAACCCCATAGAAATTATTGTGAATTATGATAATAGCTCTCTTCATATAAATTAGACAATTTATATTTGAGGGCATGAAGCAAAAAATAAACAATTAGTATATTAGTCATGAATTCTACGATTTACCTAACCTTACATCATTAACCCTCTTGTAAACCAGATCTATATATAAACTCAATCTATCACTATTATGTACATAAATTATTATTGTTATATATTAAAACTTTAATTGTTTTAAAAGTATAAAATAGATATTTTTTATACATAGTAGTGATAGTTTTTTTTTTTTGTATAACAGTGAGAATTTTTGTAAATAACAATAATACTAAAAATATCGAGTGCACGGTAAATTTGGGTTGACACATGTTTTTGCCCATTGTTACACAAGAAGTTGTCCCCTAATTAAAAGAGAAGCATAGTGGAAAATTGCTATAGATGATGTTGTTTACATGGACTCTTGGAATCGAAGCTAAGTCTAGTTAGTGTTTTAGATTTCTCTTGTTCCTCACTCAAAGTCTTTTTCCAATTATCAAACATATATATATATATATATATATATATATGATGAATCATTTGAGCAATTTTGCCTTTCTACCAAACATATAATTGGAACCTTCAAATTAACAACACATGACTTACCAATATGCTTCTTCGTGGGCATGTGACTACCATTTCATTTCACAATCCAACAAACTGTTATTTTGTCCTTTTGTTTCTTTTCCTCCTCAATCCCTACTCTATATTATCTACATAAATTATTCAAATTAACAGAATTAAATAATAATGAATATTAATACTAGCTATGTTTTTTTTGTAATGACTAGCGTGATATATTTTATTCCGAGTAGTTAATAATGATTTAAATCAGATGGGAAGTAATTTTTAAAATGAAGGAGTTTTGTGTGTCTCATACATGACAATTCTATATTAATTTTGATATTTTTGTCACTTTTCGTTTAAAACACGATTGAAATAGTGCTCATAATTAGTGCTCATAAACGTATGGATCATATAATTTATTAAATGATTGTCGCATTGTATTAGAAGTCTGTTCGTCTCATACAAACTTTTATCTTTGATATATATTTTAAATAATATTTGGCTTTATTATTTAATTGGATTAATGAATTTAAAGTTGTACTCATTCGTCTATTTAATTTTCTTGTAAAATATATATCATTTTACAATAATTATATTTCAAAATGTTGAGAACAATTGGTATTTAATTATAATACTGGGTTAATTATCTATTGTACATCTTAAAAATGTAGTCTTTCTCGAATTGGATGACATATATCGTGTGGTAACTGTTAGGAAAATATAATATAAATTAACTAATTAATTTTACAGAGTTCGAACTTTTAAATAAAAAGAAAAAATTTCATGATATCAAAGCAAAAAAGGCCACTCACGCGTCCTGAATTCAGTTCCGATTTAAAACAGTTCTGCACTTCTTTATAAATTCAAACTTTTTTATTAACGTGAAATTCTTCCCGGAACAATTAAAGGGACACGGTGAATTTTTTTTTTACAGGGAATGATTATAACTAAGTATACTCTCTCCTATTATTGTAGGGAATTATTATAAGTATCTCCATGTGTTGAACCAATTACAAAATTATGTTGGAATGTTTTTTTCACGCGATTCAACGTGATTCTATTAAACTATGTAGGCTGCCAAAATCATTTAGAATTAAAGGTTTGGATTGATTTTTATTTTTTTTAATTCTCTCATCTTGTAAAAATCACCAGTATAATATGGTTAGAAAAGACATATTTAGTTTGTATGGTCCATGCCAACTCAATCACGTGATGAAGGGGAAAAATTCTGGGACGAAACGTGTATGTTTCATTAATACAAAATGTTGAATTAAGTTCGTACTTGGTTAAATCGTTGATTATTTATTAATATGAGTCTAAAATGTTTATATATAATTAAAACATAATACAAATAATTGATGTTGAAATTGTGTTTTATGAGGAATTTGTCATTTGAACTATATTCCAGCATAACTAAACTACCGGTACATTGTGATGGAGAATATTTATGTCGTCCAATGAAAAAATGATACGTGGAGCATTGATCATACCCTGAATGGGCGGAAGACTGATTGAGTGGGATGAGGTAGTAGAGAAAGGACTTGGACTTGGTTAGGAGGCACATGATCTTGATATCCGAGTAGTCTGGAGGAGTTTCTAGCTAATGGGCTCGAGGGAGAGCAAGACCCAGTGAAGGAAGGTAGACCTAAAAGACGTGCTCTAGGGAGATAACCTGGGCCCAGAAATTAGAGTTCCAGGGGACTGGACCAAGTTTGGAATATGGATTTAAGCAGATTGGGCCAGGGGAGCTGGCCCAAGAGAGAGAATTTTGGTTTAAGGATGACTTAATTTTAGTGGGATTAGTGGACGATTGTTCATAAGAGGCAAGGGATAATTAGAACTGTGAGAGAAAGGAGATCAACGGCTGAAAGGCCTTGATCCACGAGAGTTGGGTAGTGGGTTGAAGAGGGCAGTTCCAATTTTCAGGAGATTATAAGTTGGAGGGTCCGGAAAGGACGGGGCCGTTGGATTATGATCGATGATTCAGAATGACGTTCTGAGTGAAGAGAGAGATAAAGACGTGGGAATCGTGAATCAGTTCTGAGAAGAGGGGGGAGTAATGACAAGGCATGAGAAGAATGTGGATTGAGAGGGGGAAAACGGTTACCTCCTTCCGGATGGGTTTAAATATCCCTCCCGTAACTGTTGGGCTATGGAGCCTGATCGACTACTTCACGTCCCAACTTCTCAGTGATCCAACTTCTTCTCATGCCTATTAATTTTGGGATGGACTTTTAGGGTTTTGGCCCAGTTGCGCCTATTAATTCCTATCTGATTCGTTGTAATTGTTATCACCGAAAATTAGTAAATCTCCTGGTTTGGTAGTGCTCCCAGGCGTAGTCATTCCTGACGAACTGGGTAACCAAATCTGTGTTATTTAATTTCGTGTTCTCTCAATTTCTCCATAATTGCAGTTTAAATCCTAACAGTAACATGAGACACACACAAGCACATACTTTTACTTACCTACTTGAATTTGATCTATTTCATACTTTTTCACCTGAATTTAGAGTGATACCTGACTTGAGCGTCAGAGAGCCCGCGCCAGAACCCCATCCAGCGTGTTTTTCAGGTACCTACGTGGCATTTGAGGATTTTTCCACGATCAAAGCTCAAAGTTTTTCAGGATTCAACGATCGAACCCTTGTTGAATTCCAAATCATCTATTGACCACTTTTTTGCACATCACATTGTTACATGCATGCACAAGTCTTTAATTTGTGCTAATGTTTGTTCTGTAAAGAAATCCTCATGTATGATCATTAAAGTATATATTTGAGAGAGACCCATGTAAAATATTTTACGTGAAATATTAGTGTAAATTGAAAAGAGGCTGAAAATTTGTGGATTCTTTGTCATTTCTCGAGTTGAATCAGGTTAAATGGATTTTTCAAAAAAAAAAAACATTACACAAAGACAAAACAGGTAAACACACTCTTAGGTCTATATTATTATAAGAGTAATGATGTAATACTGTAAAAATAAATATTTGTTATTGTAAGGTCATATAATACATACTTATCATTTTCAGTACACATCATTGTCCTTACAATAATACATGTAAGATATTAAAAATTATATTATCATATAAACATAAAAGTGTTACCGTAAAGAGAAAGATATATTACTTTATAAACAAAACTAGGCCTTTTTTTTTAAGGCTCACCGCACTAGGATTACACAGTTGAGTGCTTAAGAGCAAGTGACAAAATATGTCGCGGAATATCGTTTCCTACCCAGACTTGAGGGAGGAGCGATTTAATGGCCATCTTAGCCAAATTATGAGCTTCAGTATTATACTTGCGAGGGCAGTAGGACACTTCTTCCACTGAGGAGCTTTGAATGAGTTTTCGGGCCCCAATGATAAGACTCTCTTCATACCCCTTGAACGGGCTATTCGTAGTTATGGCGCTAATAGCATTCTTGGAGTCCAATAGGATCGTGATTGGTTCCGTAGAGATGGTCTTCCAAAAGATTAGGCTGTCAATAATGGCCGCAATTTCAGCAGCAAGGACTGATCCCGGAGGGTTGATTTTATGGAAACCGGCCGCCCGGGGTTTGCCTTCCTTGTCAAGGATGAAGAAGCCAACTGCAAAGGACCTGGAGGATTCCTTGTAGGCTGCGTCAACCTTCAGAATGTAGCCATTATGAGGGGAATCACGCTATAGTAGAGCATCGTTAACATTAGAGCCGAGGTTATCCGAAGAGAGATTGGACATATCATAGTGGAATTGTTCCAAAATAGCTTCTGTCCATTTTGCTTGTATCTTTTTTCCAAGGCTACGTCCTCCATCTAACTGGACCATGCTACATCGTTCCTTCCATATACCCCACATCTTGATCCCAGCTTGCTCGAGATCGGTGTCCTCTAGTGAAAGACTCAGATAGCTGGCGAAGCTTTCGGTTGAGATGCCTCTAGCTTTTTTGATTAGGGGCCACCATTTCGTATATTTCCACACCTCTTTCACCCCCTGGCAAAAGAAGAGAACATGGTTAGTATCAGCATTAAGGTGATAACAGATTGCGCACCTGGGATTGCATGGAACGTGATGAGTGGCCAAGTTTACTTCTGCAGCAATCGCATCCTGGAGTGTCTTCCAAAGAAAGATTTTGACTTTAGGAGGAAGTTTTAGATTCCAAATTTTGGACCAAAGGTTGGAGGTCTTGCTAACGTAATCCGTGTCCATGAGGTTAGCGAGGAGCGCGTTGTTTTACGGATCCGTGGACCATGAAATTGTGTTATCCACTTCTCCTTCTATTTTATCCACTTTTTCTTTTTATTAGGATATATTTTGAAATAATTTTGTCTCATTTAAAAGTTCGAACTTATAAGAGATTGAAAAAATTAATTCTTTGTATATAATTCCCATATACATTTTACAGATCCGTAAACCATGAAATATTTTACAAAAGTGTGTGATTATATATTTATATATTCAATTCAAATAATGCAGAGCAATTCTAAATTTAATAATGAGGGGGCAACAGAAAGTAATTACAGGTCAGTTACCGTCCAAGTCCATTTGTTTTGACAAGACAGAAACTGGCACTATAATCTAACTATTTAATTAATTAACTAACGGCGGTTATGCATATTTATATATGTTCATGTTCTAAAGCTTACTAATTACAACAAAGATAGGATAAAAAAAGGATCCGTGACAAACCAAATTATGGGCATTTTGTCGTGTAATCAAACTGGATTAGACTTTATCACACGCTTACCTTACTTTTTCTGGAATCCCTTGCCTATCAGCCCATGTTTTCCCACAAACTATCAGGAATAATATATATATATATATATATATATATATATATATATATATATATTTTTTATATATATATATATATATTTTCAGAAAATAATTTAGGGAGTTGTTTTTTAAAGATAATAATTTTAAGGGCTTGAAAATGTAATATTTTTAAAATTTGTAAATATAGAATACTACCTCCGTCCCAAATTCGAAGTCACGCTTACTTTTCATACGTGTTTTTTGCAAGCGGATTTTGTATTAGTAATTGAAATGATAAATTGATTTTTAAGGAGGAGTTTGATAGATGAACCTCTTATTTATCATACAACTCCTTAAAAATTAATTTATCATTTCAATTACTAATACATAACCCGCTCACAAAAATGTGTGCAAATAGTAAATTCGCCTTCCAATTCGAGAATGAGAGAGTAATATATTTTTAAAATTTATAAAATATAGAATAATTAAGCCCGAACCTTCAAATAGTTAGGAT
This sequence comes from Stenogyne calaminthoides, assembly GCA_037126765.1. Lineage (NCBI taxonomy): Eukaryota > Viridiplantae > Streptophyta > Magnoliopsida > Lamiales > Lamiaceae > Stenogyne > Stenogyne calaminthoides. The sequence goes on from JBBCBC010000026.1 coordinate 7,605,089, forward strand.
ATACTGGCTAGAGAACAATTTGAACATTCACAAAGAAAACAAAGATATGATACCAATCCGAGATCATACCAATTGTGCATTTGCCGCAATTCATAGAAATAGTACCCTGGTTCATGAATGTGAGACAGTTGCACATATATTTTTATAAAGTTATAATTGTCGGATTTACATAGATAATTATATAATAACAATTAATTAGTAGTTTCATAAATTCTTAAACTATTTTGATGTTTAAATCGCGACTTAGATTTTTTTTGATAATATATAATATAATAAGTATTTAAAGACACCATAACTCATCCGCCTATCTCTAAAGCTACTTAATTAATAAATAAAATGATGGACGGTTTTATATATGAGACAAAACTCAACTTAATTTACTAACTCGTATAGGTAAGGTGGTAACCTGTAAGAGTTGAGTTATTGAAGTGAGGTTGATCCAAAAAAGAGAAGAATCTAGTTATAATACATAAATGATTCATGTATATATTTTATAGAAACGTAAAATCAAAATAGGCGATAAAATAATTTGAAGATACTGAAATAAGGTGACATTTCATAAATTGCCTAAACAATTTAAACACACTCTGCTTTAAAATATGATCCAAGTAGAGACATTATAAGTCCATAAATCATTAAATATATGTGATCGATGGAAAATTTGTTTCATATACGACACCATCCCATACTATAATATTTTGTTAAGTTAAATATGTTGATAGAAGGAATATTTAATTTTTTGTAACTAATAATGTATTTTTGTTATTATCTTTATAATTTATTTTGTGAATTCTATTATGTTACCTTTTTTTATATCTTTTTAACCTTCATACTTTTCATTTTCTAGCCTTTATTCTTTTATACTTTCTCTTCTACTTTATTCTAGATTTTTTTTCGTCCCATACATTTTCTTCTAAAAATTTATCACTTACACGGTTACACTATTCATTACTACACATTTGAGCTTGACAAACAAGACTTGGACAAATTTTTTTTTTTCAAAGCTTCTCAAGCTTATAGCTTGGAGAGCGGTTTTAATTAAAAAAAAAAAGAAAAAGAATAGACAGCGGTTCAAAACTGCTGTTCAAGTTTAACACTTAGAAAGCGGTTGAGAACCGTTGTGCAAGTGTTTAGACAACGGTTTTGAACCGCTGTCCAAGGGCATAGTTTGGACAGCGGTTCCAAACCGCTGTCCAAGTGTTCGAATAATTAAATACGACCCAAATCGCGAACCAGACTTATATTTTTCCCCAAATTAAATCGCGAACCTGCAGTAGGCCGGACCTCCTCCTTCCTCTACCCTAAATCGAACTCCGTCGCGCGTCCTCCCCTTCCGCCGACGCCGTCGTCTTCTCATTAGCTCTTATTTCCCCAAATCACGAACCAGAAGCCCTAGCCTCCTCCTCCCTCTCCCCCAAATCGAACCATCCGCCACGCGTCCTCCCCTCCCCGTCAGTCCCTTGCCGCCAACCTCCCCCCTGACCACCATGCCGCCTTTCTCCTTCCATAGGTAATTATTCTTTTATATATATATATATATATATATATATATATATATATATATATATATATATATTGAATTAATGTGTATATGTATATATATGTTGAATTAATGTGTATATATATATATATTGAATTAATGTGTGTATATATATATTGAATTAATGTGTATATATATGTATATTGGTGTATATATATCATGTTGTATGTATTGGTGTATGTATATTGGTGTATGTATATAGGTGTATGTATATTGGTGTATATATATTGGTGTTTGATGCACTCAAGGTGTTTGATAGTATGCTTGTGTGAGGATTTAAGCATAAATTAGTGTTAATTTATTAGGATTAATGTTGTTAGTGTTAGAGATGAACAACTTGTTAGAGATGAATATATATTGTATGACTTGACTTGATTTTTTATGCTAACTTAGATATGAACAATTGATGCACTCAAGGTGTTTGATAATATGCTTGTGTGAGGATTTATGCATAAATTAGGATTAATACATTAGGATATATTTTGGTTATATTAATTTGATGATTTGGTGAATGGATAGTAGTGTGTTGCTTTAGATGATTAATGATGGTACATTAGGTTATATACATTGTTTTGAGATGCAACAAATCCTTAGATACATGCAATATACAAACCTTAGGTACTACCACATTCTATATGCAAGTTTTATACATTAGGATTGTAATACTTTTAGGTTCAATACATTAGGATACATTATCTTGAGAAACACTTCATATTGCCTTTTCTATAGGCATCTCTAGTTCTATATGGATCGAAAGTGGGTTCGAGCAGATCGATTATCAAATGAGTATAGTAATGAGGTGAAAGAATTTTGTAATCATGAAATTAGACACTGCACCGACCCTCGGTACATTCCATGTCCGTGTTGGAAATGTATGAATGGAAAAACTGTTAGTGGTCGAGAAAGTCTGTTTGACCACTTGATGATTCACGGTATTGATAAAACATATACCGTTTGGACATATCATGGTGAGAGAAGAGATGGATGTAGCTCAAGCAACCTAGAAACTGACTTTAGGTTTGAAGATACAGTGGATGCAGATATTTTCGATGATGTACCGACTGTTGATACATCGAGTGGGGATGACGATTGTCTGCGAGATCACCCTTATATGTCAGAGAAGTTAAGGGATTCTGCTGGATTACCACTGTGGCCCGGGTGTAAGAAGGCAACAAAACTGTCAGCTGTGTTGATATTGTTCAACCTAAAAGCAGCTCACCAGTTGTCCGATGAGTGCTTCACAAGTATGCTGGAAACAGTTAGTGGTTTATTACCTGATGGAAATGTACTGCCTAAGAGAGCATATAATGCTAAACAAATGCTCAAGTCCATCGGGTTAACACATCAGAAAATTCATGCTTGTCCGGGTGATTGTATCTTATTTCGGAAGGAGTATGCAGACCTCGATGAATGTCCCAAGTGTGGGGAGAAGCGATATAAGAAAAATAAATCTCCCGCGAAGGTGTTGTGGTACTTTCCAATAATACCAAGATTCGGGAGAATGTATAGTAGCGCTGTGGATGTTAGAAATTTAACTTGGCATCATGATGATAGGATCAAAGATGAAATGCTAAGACACCCTGTTGATTCACCCCAGTGGAAGACATTCGATGTCAGGCATCCAGAATTTGGCAATGAGCCACGACACTTGCATCTTGCACTCTCAACTGACGGAATGAATCCGTTCGGTATCCAAAGTACCAACCATAGTACATGGCCAGTGATTTTGTTAGTTTATAACCTTTCACCCGAGTTGTGCATGAAGCGCACTTACATGATGTTGTCTATGTTGATATCAGGACCCAAACAACTTGGTAACGACATAGATGTATATCTGGGCTCCTTTGATAGAGGACTTGAAGCTCATGTGGGATGAGGTGTCGATGTGTATGATGCTTGTAGAAAGGAGAATTTCAAGTTGAAGGCCATGCTGTTTGGAACTATCAATGACTTTCCCGCTTACGGGAATCTATCTGAATATAGTGTGAAAGGGGCCGATGCATGTTCTTGTTGTACCAAGAAGACACATCACATTCGCTTGAGTCATTGTAGAAAGACCGTTTATATGGGACATAGGAGGTGGTTGGACCCAACCCATAAGTATAGAACAATGACCGATGCCTTCGATGACACAATTGAGATAGGTGAAGCACCACGTTTATTGTCAGGTTCGGATGTATTGAATGAGATGAAGAATATCGACACATAGTACGGAAAGATCTTCGCAAAGAGTGTCCCCACTAGCGGTTGGAAGAAGGAATCAATTTTCTTTCAATTGCCCTATTGGAAAGAGTTGTATGTTAGACACTTCATTTATCTAATGCACGTTGAGAAGAACGTTTGTGTCAGCTTGCTCAACACTCTCCTAGCTGATAAGAAGTCCAAGGATGGTTAAAATGCAAGAATGGATATGATTGATATGGGAATAAGAGCAGAATTAAAACATGTGCCTAGAGAAAGGGGTCAACCGTTCTTACCTCCTGCTGCACACACCTTGTCCAAGAATGAGAGAAAAGAGTTACTTCAGCTGCTAAAGGATGTGAAAGTACCAGAGGGTTATTCCTCCAACATACAGAGACTTGTATCAGATGATGGCGTGAGACTGATGAATCTGAAATCGCATGACTATCATGTCATCATGGAGACTTTCTTGCCCATTGCAATACGTTCTATCTTGTCTGAAAATGTGCGCATAACCATAACAAAGTTATGTTGGTTCTTCAAGGCAATGAGTAGCAAGGTCATAGATCCTATAAAATTGTTTGGTTTTAAAAAGGCAGATTGTGGGGACTCTCTGTGAGCTTGAGATGTATTTTCCTCCATCATTTTTTGATATAATGGTTCACCTAACAGTTCATTTGGTACACGAGACAAGGATATGTGGTCCTGCTAGTATGCGATGGATGTATGGTGTAGAGAGATATATGAAAGTACTCAAAGGATATGTGATGAATAAGTCCAGGCCGGAGGGATGCATTGCAGAACGTTATTTAGTAGAAGAAGCAGTAGAGTACTGGTCTGAATTTTTTTCGAATGTCGATGCAATTGGACTTCCAGTTACCCGGTACACCAATAGGATGGATGGTGAAGGCATTACCGGTGGTCAACCTGTAAGTGTTAGCATGGAAGAACTAACACGGATGCACTTGTGCGTCCTTCACAACACGGTCGACGTGCTTCCTTTTATTGACCTGAACATGCGATCACTTGCTGAGAGAAATCCCACCAGAGATAGATCATGGATTGAAGTTGAGCACAATCGCACGTTTGTTGACTGGTTCAATGGTTATGTAGCAAATATGTTGTCACGGAAAGCGAATCGATGAATGAAAGAGTTAAGTGGTTATCCGAATGCACGATAGACATGTGTATTCATACAAGTGTTATCTTAGCAACGGATACACATTTTATACCAGAGATCATGATGCCACAAGTACTATGCGAATATAGTGGAGTGTCCATTACTGCAACTGCAGTGGATCAATCAAATACTACTTACTTTGGACAGATTGTCAACATTTGGGAACTCGACTATATTGTTCACCGTCAACCAATCTTTGAGTGTAGTTGGGTGAGGATCCCTAACGGGGTCCAAGTTGAAAGTTCGGGTTAAATGCGCGTTGATTTGAAGAATGTGAGATACAGAGATGACCCTTACATAATGGCCAGTCAAGCTCAACAAATTTTCTATGTCCCCGACCCAGTTAATAAGAAATGGTCCATTGTGGTTCTGTCAAACAAATTTAACAATAGTTTCCAGATTAGCGACCATGTCGATGAAGATGTTGACACAATTGATGATCCTTTTCGAAACTTCACTCATTCTCAGAGCCATCTTTCGATGATCCCGCAAATCCACGCCCATACCGTAGAATAATTAGAGATGAGGATGAATATGACAATCCGGATCTTGTTAACATTTATGGTCATGAACGAGAAAGGTCAACCAAAAAAAAAAAAAAAAAACAAGTGCTAAAAAAGAAATGTACGACTTTTATTGAATGTTGTTTCTTCCGCTATATTAAATGTTGTTTCTTTTGCTTTATTAAATAAAGTGAATCGGATCAACGGGGTTCCAAGGCAACGAGATAATGAACATTGTGGACATTTTGTGTGTTGCTTTATTGAAGATATAATCCGCTTCTCTAAAATCGAACATTCCTCTCAATGTAAGTCAATTTATCGATTTATTTAAATTATTATTGATTGAATAAAAATTCATACTATATTGATTGATTCGTTGTTTTGCGGTTTGTCTATGAACGTGAGCTCAATTCTTACTCTAAGAAAAGATCGAGAAATGGAAAAACGATTGGATGAGGGTACCTCTACAATCGATTCTTATATTCATCTGATATATTGAGTGATCGTTGTTTGAAATTTTGGTAGCATGTAATTAAATTATATATTTGTGATGATATATATTTCATATTTTTGGTGTATTGGACGTATGTTTATGATTGTATGTGTATTTATTTCATGATGTGTATGTTTATTAATTTATTTGATGTTTTGGTATATATATATGTGGTATAAGTTTTGGTTTATGGTTTTATTATAGGATTTTTGGTTTATGGTTTATGGTATTGGACGTATATATAAGTTTTTGATTTATAGTTTTATTATAGGATTTTTAAAATATAAATTAATAATTAAAAAAAAAGATATTGGACAGCGGTTAATAACCGTTGTCTATGTAACATAATAAACGAAATTATAAAAAAAAAGTTAGACAATGTTAATTAAATCATTTGTCCAAGATATTTTGCAATGCGGTTGAAAACCGGCTTGTCCAAAATCTTGATTTCTTGGACAACGGTTTTTATCACCGTCCCCAAGTTTGGATAGCGGTTATAACTATAACCGCTCTCCAAGATCATTTTTCACAGTTGTTCAAGCCCAAATGTGTATTAGTGATTATTTTTCTTATCATTTGGCTTGTATCATTTTTCCCTAATAAAGATTTAAAATGAGTGAAGTGAGGGACCCGAAAATGTTTTTTTTTTCTCAAAATACAGTAGTAATATGAATACAAATACATATATTTAATATTGTAAATTTTTTCAAAACACATGAAACAATATACTAAAAAATAAAATTACATGGTAGAAAAAAAAATGTTAATGGACATGAGATGAGAGGAAGAGTATATATATATATATATTTAATTATATTAATTAAAACGAGAAAGAACAAAAAATATCAAGTAGGCAAATTTAAGGGAGACTCTATCCAATAATGATAGTTCGAAAAAGATGGAGATGCCCCAAATAGCCCCATACATGTCATAGTAATCTCTCATATTGAATAAATACACTGTCACTTATTTCCCTGTTTTTATCAACTTTTTTTTTCAGAAAAAAGATTAAAAAAATAATAATTCAGTGTGTATTTTACGGCCAAGACACTATTTTTATTTTATCATGAATAACAGTGGGATGTAATCATAATTTTGTTGCAATCGAAAAGCTGACTTCGAAAGCAAAAAAAGGGTATCTCACATAGGGGGTTGGGGGTGGGATCTACTATTTTCTCTTATCTTTTTCACCTAATTAGAAAGGGTTGTCCTTATTAAGGGTGGTCCATTTTTGCATATATATATATATAGCTTGTCTTAATCTACACTTTATGTCATAATGACAAGCTTATTTCACTGATCAACTTATTTTAATCTGTAAAATCTATATCTATATACGATAATTAACGAGAGAGAGAGAGTCAAAAGAGCCCACTTCTACTGTGAGGCTGTGAGCCAATTATTGACAAATTGACAATCCATTTTGTTTTTCTTCTCAAGATATGACAATTATTATTTTTTCTTTTTGTGAAGTGTTAATTTAGGGTCCGTTTAGTATGATTTGATAATGGTAACAATAATTAATATTATTAAGATGTTAGTTATTATGAAATTATTAATCGCATTGCTATTGATTGATTAGAATATCAATAATTAACTGATATCATTTGAGAAAGGTTGAGTAAGTAAGATAATCAATTACTTATTTATATTCTCATTAGAGGTGGATAAAAACTGTCAAAACAATATTAAATGGGATGATTCTCATTGCCCCATTAGGGCCTGCTTAGTTGTCCTAATGAGAAAAAAAATTGGTCCCATACTTTATTTATGGTTTATTTTTCGTTTCAAAAAATTTTAATGTTCAATTTTGATTTCATAACTAAATTGATTGTCCAATTTTGGTTCAATTTTCATCGGGATGTTGCAAAAGACATTGCTTTTTATCACACAAAAGTCAAGTGTCGATAAAATTTAGTCATTGTTTAATTTGTAGATTTTAAATTTTAGCTTTGATTTAAGTTATTGAATTATTTACACATGTTTAATTTAATTGATTAAAAAACATAAATAACCAAGAGGAAAAGAACGTTAGCGTCCATTTCAGCGAGGGTATCGAAAACTCCTTAATTTTACCGGCATGGTAATTAGCACGTGACTGAAACAACAATATTAGCATTTTTTTGCAAAAATTGAATTAAAATTGAATAATTAATTTAATTATGGGACTAAAATTTAATAGTTAAATTTTTTTACTCGAAAATGAACGATGGATAAGTCCTGTGACAAAAAAAAAAAAAAAAAATTCTCCTTTCCTACCTTTGCTTTTCTTTCACGAGATAATCAACACTTGTGATTTGAAAATGTGCGCTGCATAATATTTATATATAGTAAGAATAGTTCGCATATCACATAAAAATTAAAAAAAGAAAAAGAAAAGAGTGGGTCTCTTGTGCACCCAAGTGTACTGTGTACTCATGCAATTGAATGATCCATTTAAAAAAAATTGACTCATTTAATATATTAGACATGTTTTGTGAATACATGGGTATGGTTGAGACAGTAATGCACATATATTAGACATTTTATGTGTATTAACAGTGAATTCTATAGTAGTTGTATTTTCTTATTATTGTTGGCTAGTTAGATATGCGTTGATGATATTACTATAATATACAAAGTATGTAACAAAATGAAAATTATTGTGGAGTTCGTTCTCAAACCTACGATAAACTTTGGTTGTTCTTAGGAAAATTACTAGTACGTACATTAAATTAATCAAAAGTCAAGAAATGAATACGATAGCACCAAAAGAAAAGATTACTCTAATATGAATGATTTATTTTAATATCCTTGAAATACAACTCCAAATAATGTCTATTTACTATTTTTTTTTTAATGTCTAGAAAAAAAGTAAGTTTTTTATAACACCTTATATGTAATGAGAAGGTATCATGTGTTAATCTTACCAACGCAATAGTAATAATGGTGTACGATGAAGATAATGCACATAATACTTTATCCCAATGTATTACATAAGAAAATTATTTTTCGTAAAAATAGTCTCACACAAGATTTATCTATTTTGAATTTAATTCATGTCACATTAATACAAAGGTACATGATTTTCACAACAATAAATTTTTTGTACATTAATTGTACGGTGCAACTGATGTAATACTTTTTAGTGAAATCAATTAATATTATTCAGTAAAAATAATTAATATTAATCAACAAATATTTTCCAGTAATACTCCCTCCTTCGTCCACTAAATCTATTCTCACTTTCCTTATTTGTTTATTCACCAAATCTATTCACATACCTTTTATGGAAATATACTCTTTATCTTTATCCTACAACCATCACTTAATTTTTTATTTTTTTTAGAGGCTCTACACTACAATCGGGAAGACTAGTGATCTAGAGCAATAGACAGAATCTGTCTAGGAATATCATCGCCCACCCAGGCTTGAGGGAGGGGAGATCTCGTAGCAATCTTCGCAAGATTATGAGCCATAGTGTTCTTGGTGTTGGGGTTATACTAGAAAGTATGCTTTTATTTTGTATAACAAAACTGAATTTCTGTCTTATTTACTGAAATAAATTATTTATCACTGATGTTTTAAATATCATTGAATGTTACATATATTTACTGCATAACTGTTCAATAAATAGTACGTGTTACATTGTAGTTAATTTAGTGATACCAGATCACAGAAGATTAAATTAACAGTCAATTGTAACTAAAAGTACGCTATTCACGACCTAGATGGAAATGAACAATCCATCGTGAAAGGTTGAAGTGTAAGGCTCAGATTGACTTGTCTTGACCAAGAGATTACACTAGTGCATGACTGATGCACTGAATAGGACCTACAGGAGGATAAATTCTTCAGCACTGAACTAGGAAGAATTATACCTCAGTGGTTCGTTATTTCTTAATCTTCGTCCCTTAAATAGGATCGTGTGTGGTTAGTAATTATTGTTTTGACTTATGACGGGTAGAGAATCAATGAGATTCAATACTTTATATCTTGGGCAATATTATTGGTCACATGCGATTGCTAAGATTTAATACGAAGAATCGTGTGCAAGTACGCTTGTTCGATTTGCCCCCTTGGGAGGTTCATAAGATTTATCATACCAAATCTTGCAAGTGGAACTAGTTTTCGGTATGGATAATAATGTTGAACCGTTCCTTGACCAAGGACAAAAAGATATTAATTAATGGAAAGCTATTTCAGTGGCTTGAATTAATTAATGAGCTAGATAATCTTAAACACGGGAAATAATAACCGGGAGTCATATTAACAGTAATATGAGTTAAGATGGATAATGCAATATTAATTATGTAGTGAGATTAATTAATATTTATGGGCTTGAATAATATTGTGGCTCAATATTGATAATTCAAGATCCATTGGAAGGTCCAATCTTAATTCTCCTAAAGGCCCCTCAAGTAGCCCAAACATAAAGTCCAATAACTGAAAAAATGTGTTTAAAAATAAAATAAATTTTGTTGCCTAATTTTCCTATAAATTTTGAAAATAATAAATAATAGAGGGAGAAAGATTTTCTTTGAATTTTGTTATGGAATGAAGATAAGTATTCTTGAAATACAAAATTATCTCATTAAATTCAAGAAATCTCCCACTTGGTTATTTATTTGAGAATTTTCGAAAATATTGAAGAAAATAAAGGAAGGAAAGATTTTCTTGATTTTCTTGAAAATGTATTATGGAAGATATGTATTTCTTGGAATACAAGAATATCTCATAAATTCAAGAAGATCCAAATCTTGGTTTCCTTACTCCTTAATTTTCGAAAATACCATAACAAGAGGAGGTGTGATTTTTGTGGAATATTTTAATTATGGAGAAAATAATATATGAGATATATTCAAGATTTCTTGTAGATCAAGAAAAAAAATTTCCCATATTATTTTTTCCAAGAATTTCGACCACCACCTCATCTATAAATAGGGGATGATTCTTTCATCCCCAAGTGCAATTTCATATGTTGGAAAAATTAGAAATCCAAAAAGGTGGTGCAACAAATAATTTATTTTTCCTTTTGTTAATTGTTCATGAAGTTTCCTTCCAATTGGATTGACGAGCAAGGACTTGGGAATACTTGGGAAGACTTTTTGGTGTGTTCGTGCCAACGGAGTCCATTGTCATTCCAAACAGGTTAGTTTACGTAAACCCGTTGCAATTCCGCATGCGTAGGTTTTATGTGAACTGTTTATATGCATGATTTGTTGTTGAATTATTATTTGAATTAGTATAGGATTAATTCATGCTAGTAATAATTGTTAGAATTAAATTTGTATTTAAATATTCATCCCGAATAGATTCGGGCAATTAATTCCCCAACACTTGGCTCGCGAGCAGTACCAAAAATACCTTTCACCGAGGTGTTTTTAATGAGGAGTCCGACTTCTTTGATGAGTTTTTCCTCCACTCCCTTGTAAGAGGAGTCAAAGTAAAGAGAATGAATTGCCTCAATGGAATCCGAGTAAACGCATGTGGTACTGGGAAGGTGGTTGAGCCAGAAGGTGATACCATGCTTAAGTGCGGTTAGCTCAGCTGCCATGATGGATCCCGGAGGTTGGATATTACGGTAGTCAGCTGCTCAGAGTTTTCCTCCAGGATCGAAGATGGCAAATCCTACAACATAAGACATGGACAGATCATTGAAAGCCGCGTCAACCATTAAGGAAAAGAATGGTGATTCATGAAGGTTGTTTGTTGGTAAGTACAACCATCACTTAATTACTTCAATTGACATTGTATTTTGCTCACAAACAATCATTTTATTTATAAGTGGACCTCACAATACCCTATAATACTCCTACTTTATCTACCTTTTTCTTAAATGTTGTGCCTAAAAAGGTGAGAATAAATTTTGTGGACGGAGGTAGTACTATTTAAAAAGAATAAGTCTCTTATGAACTCAAATTCACGTTAATTCTTTTTTTAGCATCACTGTTATAGATACGAAGTATTATTGCAACTATTTATCAAGTAATTTTTAAATAGTGACATTTTGTATGTATAACAATTATACTTGAAAAAAAATGAATGTGAACTCAAGTTCATATTAATTTTTATCAATTAAATTTTATGTGCATACGATGCATATAAAATTTTTTTATTTGAAGAAAAAAAAGTGAAAACGACTGTTATAAATAAAGGTAACATTCCTGTGAACTAAGACTATACATAAACTATTTCATGTAAAAATAATCACTTATTATTTATGAAAAAAAAAATTAATGTTTAAAAATATAATCGGAGTTCAAATTTTTGTCTATAATAATTAAATTGTGTGCCAACGTCCCAACTGAACTGACCAAACCCCCAAATTGAGATACATACCGTAGGTACCCCTATCACTACGCCTATCCCGCCTCACTAACGCTAATCCCGAAGGTCATTCTAGTAAATCCGCACAAATAGCGGTTCTGTTACAAACCGCAGAAATATGCGCATTACATACACCCAGTCCTCACTAGATAAGATTCTAAATTATCCTCTCAAACCGCCCCTTGCCGGAATCCCTAATTTCCGCCGCCGGCAAACCCTAACCCTCGCCGGAAAATGAATTCCCTTCAAATCCGGTAAAAAAAAATTAAACTCCACAAATGGGGGAAGACTTACTCGACCAATCATTCCCCGGAAAACCACGATTACAGCAGGCAATTCTGCTAATCTCGTCGTTAATTTCCCTCTCCCACTCGATCAAAGTCTTCACGGCGAAATGGCAATCGGTTCGGAGCAAACTCGAGGAGCTTTTTTCCAATCTCACAGCGATTGAAAACTGTGAGTCTAGTGAGAATTTATCGCTTTCAATTGCCGTGGATTCGATTTCAGTCACGCTTCAGAATTGCGACGATCTCGCGGCTAAATGTTTGGAATTTTCCTACAGTGGGAAACTGCTCATGCAGAGCGATCTCGATATGTTATCGGCGAAATTGGAGGGTCATATTAAGAGCCTCGCTGATATTTACGCCGCGGGGTTGCTTACGCAGAGCTACGCGATTGTGGTTTCGAGGCCGAGCGTTTCGGCCTCGAGTGACGATGTGAGGTTTTATATAGGTGATTTGTATTCCAGGCTTAAAATTGGGGGCTCTGATATGAAGAAACAGACACTTGCTGCGTTTAATGAGGTGGTTGAGGAAGATGATAGGTACGCGAAAATTGCGGTTGAGATTGATGGGTTCATCAATTTTGTGGTGAATCTTCTTGATTTTGAGGAGGTTCAGGAAGAGGCTGTGAAATCTGTGTGTTTGATTGCAGGGTTTCAGTCTCTGAAAAGTGTGTTGATTGGTGTGGGTGTGATTTCCCCTTTGATTAGGGTTTTGGAATCTGGGAGTTTGTTGAGTAGGGAATATGCCGCCAGGTGCTTGATGAAAGTCACGGAAAATTCGGATAATGTGTGGTCGATTTCTGCTCATGGTGGGGTGACTGCCCTGTTGAAAATCTGCGCAATTTGTGATAAAAATGATCATTGTGGGGGTGAATTGGTTGGTTTAGCTTGTGAGGTGTTGAAAAATCTTGTTGGGGTGGAAGAAATCAAGAGGTTTATGGTTGAAGAAGGCGCGATTTCTCGGTTTATAGATCTTGCAAAGTGTAGAGATGAGGTTTCGCAGATAAGCAGTCTTGATTTGCTGCAAACAATGGCTTACAGAGATGAATACATTCGAGAAATGATCATTTCAGAAGGTGGAATTGGAGCTTTGGTGCGGATTTTGGATCCTAAATCGTCCGTTTCAACGAAGGCGAGAGAGGTGGCGTTCAGAGGAATTACAAGCATATGTTTTTCATCCGAGAGTTCGATAACTCTACTGATAAACTATGGATTCGTGGATCATATACTTTACTTCCTTCGGTTTGCAGAGGTTTCCGTCCAAGAATTGGCGTTGAAGGCTGCGTTTTGGCTATGTGGAACGTCGGAGGAAGCTAAGAAGGTTATGGGGGAAGCAGGGTTCATGCCGGTATTGGTCAAGTTTCTTGATTCTAAATCGTTTGAAATACGAGAAATGGCAGCTGAGACATTGTCAAGTATGCTACTTGTGCCTAAAAACAGGAAGAAGTTCGTGCAGAATGAACAAAACGTCGGCGTTTTGCTGCAAATGCTCGATCCTGATGAGGCAAATTCGAGCAACAAAAAGCTTTTGCTATCGATATTGATGTCTTTAACGAGTAGCAATAGTGCAAGGAAGCAGATTGTGAGTTCGGGATACTTGAAGAACATCGAAAAGCTAGCAGATGCCCAGGTTTTGGATGCTAAAAAGATTGTTAGAAAGTTGTCTTCTAACAGATTTAGAAGCATCCTTTCTGGGTTTTGGAATTCTTGAATTTTTCTATTTTCTGTCCCACTACTTTTTTTGTATGTTTTTTCATGAATTTTTGCCATGTAATTATCTAAACTAGTCCATTCTGCTTTGGTTAGAGTTCTTGATTGTTAGCATTAAGAATGCAAAAATGGCTATAAAGTTATTTTTTCCTGTAGCTTGTAATTGGAACTAACAATATTGTAATATCATAATAACTTTTAGGGGATTGGAATCATCATCATCAATATTGCGAGTTAAGGGTACATGAAAAATATCCCAAAGCTTGCAGAACCCGAGGTGTCGGATGTTTAATACGAGTAAGTCTCTCGTACATCAGTTGTACGGTAAAATTGTGCACAACTAAAAAAAATCAGTAAAAACAACTAGTACTGTCTAATGAAAAAATCAATAGCGTTTAAAATTGCAGTGTATACAAGACTTGGAATTATCTTCTCACAGATTTGGAAGCATCCTCACTGGGTTTCTGGCATTCTGAATGTTTTTGTTCCCATCTCATTATCTTATAGTATTTAAATTGTTTTTTTTCAAGAATTTAACTTTAATCTACATTAATTCCTTTTGTCTAATTAGAGTTCTTGATTGTCTGTATATTCATAAATGTTAAAATGGGTATTATAATTCTCTCTTATCCTCAATAGAACAAATAAAGCTGTAATCTGGTGCATTATCCCAATCTAGTGTTTCATTTCATTGGTACATGCCATGTGATGAGCCTAGCTACCACCCAAATCACAGCCCCAAAACAAGATCACATTTGTTCTCATTATCAGGTTAATATTATTAGGGGAAAACACCACCTAATTAGTGTTTTACACGCGTTGCCAATATTTTTTACGCAAATCAAGAAACACCCACGAAGTACGTAGATGAGATTTCCTGTTATATAACGATGTAAAATCTTTTACTGCATTTCATTTATTAGAAAAGGCATATTTAGCCATCTTTTACTACATTTATTAGATGAATGACACATGATCCAACGAAAGAAGAATGAGGAAAGGATGATAATGGTAGTCAATTACATTTTATGTGTCTTTAATTCATCTAGTAGACGTAACATAAGATATTAAATCATTGTTTAACATAACATGCTTCTCTAGTCAACATCGCTTACCTATGTCAGTATTTTTTTTTTTTTTTTAAATGATCTGTGACTCGTCCATGTTATGAAATAGAGTTAGAAATATTCATTGACAACGAAATGAAATACAAAATTAAACAAAAAAAATATGGTGTGCTATTTTACAAGTACATTGTGACAATTAATGCAAAATGTGTAGTGAGAAAAAGGGTCAAGAGAATTGTGGTATTCTTGTATAAATTGGTGGCCTATTATTAGCACATGGGAATTGACATAACTTGAAGATTGGCATGTGAACTTTAGGCGTCTATTTTTTGTATGGTTTTCCTTTTACTTCTGATATTATATGAATACAAAACAAGAATGTGATAGATGATCTGCCTGCCTTCTGTCCTTGCTTGTCTTTTTAGTTTTGCTCTCCTTTAGTTTGCAGTCTTGTTTTTCTTCTGCCATTTATTCTTCTTTTCAAGATTTTTTTTGGGTGATAATTGTCATGTCTCTGCCTGAAATTCTCAAGTTATAACTCAATTTTGTGAGTGCATAGAAATTTTCCAACAAACATAATTTGATTCTTAAAAAATTAAAAGATGAGGATATATGATTAGAAAATAAATCGTCTACACATTTTTAATTTTCATAGATAAACAAATTACCTACACAAATAATTTTTTATAAAATATATTTATGTAGATAAAATATTTATAGATAATTTGAGGATATATGATTAGAGATTTTTTTAGATAAATAATAGACAATCTCTACTATTTAAGGATGAAATTATTTTCGTTTAAAATTCTGTAGGCATGTTGAAAAATTTCACTGGCAATTCTCTATTTTCTAGTGCAGGTTGAAAATACTAATTATGACCATATTGGGATTTATTTATGTGTAAAGTGTAAACTGTAATAAATACACGATTTCTTGATATTATATTTGTATTTTGATTAATCACAATATTTATAATGTCAATTTTTTTTATGTATTTTTAGAATTTACTGCTGAGGTGACAAAAAGTCCAACTTCCACATTTGTCATCCCAGGTGTAACTATGTGCAAAAAAAAAAAAAAACTGCTAAAATTGCTAGGTATATTCATCAATTGATCAAACTTGGAAAAGAAACATAATATAATTCTAAGAACTTTATATCCTCATAATATGTTTATGTTGTAGACAGGTTATATTTATATATATATATGTATCGTTTTTCTTCTAATGTCTGTTCGTGAATATGATAGCAGACCATTGTTGATTTATTAATTTAAATTTTTTTAATACTAGAAGTAAAATGGCGCTCTTAAAGTACATGATGTAACAATTGAAATATATAAGAATATTTTTAGTATATATTTTGTTTGAGTACTTTTAACTTCTTATTTCTTTTTGCAAGTTTTACCATATTATAATGGGTGCATTTAGTAATTTTGGGGTGCAATTAGAGGCACCAAAAAAAAAGTGTAGGACATTGCATAAATTAAAAGGTTGGGCTTAGTGATAATAGTAGTTATTGCATAGAAATCAGGCTTTAACAAATTGAAGAATTTGGATTGTCATATCACTTGTCCTTTAAAGATTTCAGTCTTAAATATGTTTTTCTTAAACTCCAAGCACACAATAATCAAGTGGTTAAGATTGAGACAGGGGGAGTACATCTCATTATCCACTTCTCACTAGTTCACGTCAACTAATACTAATGCCTCTTTCTTTTGTTGATTCCAATCCCCATTTGATAGTTGCTTTGTCTTGTAAGAGGCAATGTAGAGGCAATGACAAATTTGTCTCTAAATACTCCTTCAATGCTACCTCAAATCAATAGGCAAATTTGATGATGGTGAACAATGTATAAGAAATTTGCCTCCACATTGTTCACACGGCTACTAATTTCCTTTTTTCTTTTTTTAATTAGGTTTTTTGTTTTTATTTAATTTAAATTATGTAATATTATTTTAAGTGAATAAAATAATGTATTGATTTAATAAAAACACAAACTGTAACTAACTGAAATATAGTAAGACAACATTAAAAAAAAATACCAAATATTAAATTACAAAATACAATAATACAATAATAGAACTTCATAATATAAAGATATACCAAATTTTAAATTAAAAAACACAAACATGCTAAACTAGAACACACAAAAGCATAACTATGCATACGAAAAACTTTGATTGAACATCTTTGAGAAGAATTTTTTAATTCGAAAAATTAATGACTATCAATATTAGTATTGTATTTAACTTTTAAAGATTTAAATGTAAATATCAAATTATAAATTTGATAATATATAAATATTAGATAAAATAAAAAATAAATTGATTAAATTAAAAATATTCTAAGTGAATATTTTCTTTGAGTTAAAATTTGAGTGTTATGGTTGAGAGTGATTTTATTCTTGGAGGCAAATTTGGAAGCAAATTTAGTGAAGTGAAGGCAAATTTGCTTCACCCCATTGGGAATTCTCTAATCAATTGTAACTCCATCTCGTTGTAACTCCCGCTTGAAAGCATTCCTTCATCCCTGTAATTGGATTATTTATATCTTCTTTGTATCATCTGGTTCAGATTTAGAGTACTCCTTGTACTCTGTAAATAAAATTTCATCTTTATTTCTTAAAAAAAAAAATGGTCAACCTCTTACTTAAATAACTGACATTCTCTTTGTTTGCAACACTTACTTATTAATCATATATGTCGTTTATTCCAGCTAACTGTTTTGGCTCAGTTTAATTACACATACTTAGACACGACAAGAAAATAGTGCATTACCTAAAAAAAAATTTCAATATTTTTTCAATATGCTTGCAAAATTTCCAACAATATAATTTTATCTTTAAATAGTAAGGTTTACTTACAACTTGCCTATTTTTTTTTAAAATTATATCGGCTATTTTTAAACTACAAATATAATTTTCTACGAAAATATAAATATTTGTGTATGTAAGTTTGCCTACATAAATTATAAATGTGTAGGCATATTGCTAGTAGGAATTTGTTTGTCTACGAAATTGTTTTTGCATGTAATTTTTTTTAAATATTATTCTAAAAATGGGTAAACAATTCGTAGGTAATCACTTTTCAAGAACCAAATTATTTTTGTAGGAAATTTAAAAAATTTCTTAGGAAATTCTTCATTTTTTTTGTAGTGAGCTCTTCATCTAGATATTCAACTGATTAACTTAGATGCAATTTCATACTTAGTAATTTTCCTTTATTACCCGTTGATCAGATCCACGATCAATTTTATTGGACTATCAATTAAGTTTCTGCTAAACTAACAGTTGCATCTATACACTCAATTTACCTATCAACCCTTATTAACATCCAATCAAAACTTACAAATTCATGTCTCAACACTACTTAAAACTAGTTTAGAACCCCGCGTATTATGCGGAATTTTAAATATAATATACTCCCTCCGTCCTGGAAGACTTTGTACAGTTACTGTTCCGCCCGTGTTTTAGCGAGCGAATTTTTTATTACTATTTGAAATGATAAAGTAATTTTAAGAAATGCGTATGACAGAGGAGAGGTAAGACTATCATAACCCACCTTAAAAGTCACTTTATTATTTTAAATACTAATAAACAACTCGCACGTAAAAATACGAGCAAAAAGTAAGTGTGCTAAGTTTTCTGTGACGGAGGGAGTATATAATATAAATTTATATATTGATCATAACACTTATTATATTTGATGTTGAAATTATATATTTGAATATAATAAATTTTAATTTTTTCCATATAAAATTATTATAACATAATCAATTCATGATATTTTATAAATAATCATTTCATTAAAGTTTAATAACATTATTTTTTCAATGGTTATTATGATAATTATAAAATTCAACCACATTTTGATTAAAATAGTTATAAATATAATCCTCTAAAAAAGAGTATATTGAATAAAGAAAATAAATAACAATAGATTTTGTAAATCTTCCTATTATAAATAATCAAATCTAGTCTATACTTTTGATTTTTCATCAAATTTAGCACACATTTTTTTCTCTCTCCAAATTTAGCACATACTTTCACTTAATATGTAAAAACATCCCGAGTCATCATTTTCGACAAAATTCGTCTGATGTGATCACTGGAGTTTGTCTGTCTTGTTGACGTGTAAATATTAAAATAAAAATAATAAAAAATATTGCAAATAGGAAGATTTACACATCATTTCATGTATCTTATGTAACCAATATCATCATGGCACATAATATAATACAATATATAATGACATTTAGATGAGACTTTGTAATAATGCGACACATCATCCAAATGAAGGAGGAGATGACACATCAGCAGAAAAAACTCTCAATTAGTGATATAGGGGATGTAGTACTAGTTATTTTCTTTTTCTTAAAATTATAAAATGTTAACTTAATGATTTAATTCATTTTTATTCCTAACATATTAATCAACATAATATAATATTTATCGTGTCAGACATCCCACACAATGTGTATAAATCTTGGTTACCATAAATATTTAACAATGTGTTTTAGTTGTTAACAATGAAACGCAGATTTGGGCCTTACATGTAAATGGACCTAAAAATTGAAAAGAAGCCAAACTCTGGCCTACTAAATGAATAAGGTTAGCTAGTTTTCTTTTTCTTTCTTTTTTTAAATAGGGCCTTTTGTACTTTCAAGACTAGAATACTCAGAATCATTGTTATGGGCCTTCACAGAAGAGACCCCAACTTAAAGCCCATATTTTAAATAACTGGTATTTAAAAAATATATATATATCATATGGCACTTCATCAATAATTCATATTTCTCATCATTAAGTGCCTGTTTTACAATTCTAAAAAGTGCTCTAAAAGCACGTATTTTTAAAGTGTAACAATTTCATAAGAAAATAAGTGTTTTTTGATTTTGTGCAGTGTTTGCAAACAGATACTAAGAGCAAGATGCAAAGCAACTTGTAAGGGTTCATGTCACCAGGTTCAAGGCATTCCAACATTATTCATTATAAATATTATCATATTATAATGAAATATATTGACTACGTAAAAATTGTTAGTATTTATTATCATTTTTTAAAACAAATGTGTATTATAATTTTATAAATATTAGTATAAAATGATCTTATACCTGAGAAATGTCTCATTAACAGCATTACATAATCTATGGGTTTTTTAGACCCAACCTAATCATTTTTTAAAGTTAAGTTTTGACCAATAAAATTTTGATTCATATACAAAATCGCCTGACACAAGAAATTTCTTATAATGAAAATTTTGGGCCCGCTATTATTTTCTACGTCTCCAAAAGTAGAATTTACGACTTGTTTTTTCTTCTGCTGGCAAGTTAAAAATAATAGAAGGAGACTAACTTCGAGCCGATAATTTTCTACTCTCGAAGGATAATTTCAGTTTGATTTCGCAACTTTACTTTTTGTATTTCATTGGTATTTCACTCTACTAAATTTTTAATACATGAACTTAAAATATAGTGATTCATTGAATATTTTTTATTATTTCACATGTCATCCATACATATTATAAAAATATAAAGTGGGAACACCAATTATAAAACAGGTGATCTCATTTCGAATAATTTTGTAAATTTGACTAACATATAGTCACATACCTTGCTTAGGCTGCGTTTGTTTTGAGATTTAAGTGTGCGAAGCGAGTCAAGGTTTTAGAATCCAAAGATTTAAAATTCTTGATAAATAGTAAATGTATGTTTTTGTTTTGGGATTTGAGATAATGATTGATATTGTATTATTATATTATATTGAGAAGAGTAATAAAGTGTGATGTATTGAGAAGAGTAATAATATATTTTATAGGTATTTGTAGGTGTGGATGAAATGTGGGATTTTAAAACCAGATTCTAAATCTCAAACTTGTATGAGACGTGGAGCGCAAAGTTCTAAGTCAATTCATGTGAGTCCCAAAATTTTCTTTTGACTTATCTCAACCTCGTGTTAGTTTATACTCTACTCAAGCTGACTTATAATTTGTTTGATCAATAAACCTTTTTTTTCTTAAAAAAAAAAAAAAAACTTCAAAGATGTAATAATAATTGTTTATCCTTTAAGATTACACTTTAGTATTATTAATTTGCTAATCTTTTCAACTTGTGGGCGTATTTAATGACGAACAAAACAACATGGGAACATTATATTGACAATTGGGACAAAGTCAAGTTTTTTAAGCTTAGTGTGGAAATGTTGGAACTGGGTCCTATAGATTTAAAACTTGTCTATTGTTGGGTTATAAGAAGTTTCAAATGAGTTTATTATTTTGTACTATTATTGAAACTAATTAGTTTATCAAACTTCAATCTACAAAAATTAATTGATAAAATAATTATGATATGAATCAATTATGTAGAGATTTTGCTAAATGAATATATAAATTGTGGGAAGATGTCGCATGTGTTTTTACTATTAAAATAATACTGGATTTGTAATTTGAAAAGGATATTTGGTGAGAGGGACGAATGCTATGTAATTTATAAACGCCTATCATTTTCGTTCAAGTCTATTTTTTTCATTTTTCTGTACATGTTTTTTGTTTTCATATTTGAGCCCACTGATGTGAACATTATAAATGATTGTTGATATGTGATATTTTTTTAATTAGTTGTTAATAAACCTAAAATATGAGGTAGATTTTATTTGATGTTGATATCCAATCATAATTATATAGATATAATATTGAATCAACTTGTTGATTTTTCTCCCACCTTTCACTGCTTATTTGTTATTGCTTGATAAAAAACTAGCCAAATGTGTCTTAAAAAAAGTGATATTATTTATGCATAACATTGATAGATTTATAGTGATTTTGAGTTCACATTAAACTTAACCATTATTTATAATCCTGGGTTTTTTTTTCCAACAACTATTTGGAATATTAAATTGAATCAAATCCAACGGCTACAAATCTATATTGGATGGTGTTGTACCCAACATGATCAATTCCCGTCTTATAATGCTCTTAATTTTGAAAATTTTCATCAATTCACATATGTAGTATAATTTGATTATAATTTATCTTTCTCGTGTTGTTTTTGTTATAGTGAAACAAAGTGATATTTATCGAGTACTACGCTAAAAATAAAATACCAAAGTGGAATAGATAATTTCTATTCGAAAACAACAATAAATTTGTTGAGTTAAAGAAAATGTTAGAAGTATACTGTATATCAAAGCTTAAAAAAATTGTAGGACGTGCTTAAAGATTTGGAGGACATAACTGAAATTTCATGAGTCGTCGAGAAGACATGGCTATTCGAAGAAAACAATAGTAGTATTTTAATTAATTTAGAAATTGAGTGTAATGCCTGGGACCAATTCTAGAATAAAAGATTATAAATTCTTATTTATGTATATGGTTATAAAATAAATTTTATATATATATATATATATTAAGGGTACGTCCCGAAATAACTTGCATCATGTGTGGATTTAAAAGTAATAATATTTTGTGTAATGTTGTTGATATAGTAAAGATTGTTGTAAAATCAAGATAAAGAACGAATGAAGAACACAAGAAGAAAGATTTGTTGACCCAGTTCGTCAGAATGACTACGTCTGGGGGCGACCAAGCCAGGAGCGTTTTCACTATGTTTTTTGTATATCTCTATCTTCCGCTTACAAAAGGAGATACATATATATATTAGGGAGTGAGCTGTAACCCTAAAACCCTAAGTCCATCTGACAATTAGTCCAATAATAATACTAATAATAAGCAAGTAATGTCTACAATATTTAATATATTTACAACACTCCCCCTTGGACATTACGACGTGGTGATCATGCCTAACTAAAATTCCGTTAGAATAATACAAAGAGAAAAGTTAGTAAATTTAGGAAAAGATACAACTTTATCATCTTCTAGACCCAATCTTCAAGATGATTTTGAAGTTGCCGCTCCCCCTGAAGACAACAGTCTTCCAGGTCTTTTTTTTTTTTTGGTAAGTAAAATCTTTATTCCAAAATAGAGAAACAAAGAGTATACTATACAGTGATGTACAAAAAATGATGAGCATTAGCTCTCAAGAATTTTCCTAAGATTTTCTAATCATTCCGTATATTGAAAGTTACAAAAGGAGGGGTATTTAACCGAGCACGAACTCCAAAATCTTTCTTTAATTTCGTCCACCACCTTCTCCGTTTCAAAGCTTTTCCCTTCAAAAATCAATTTGTTCCTTCCTTTCCATATAATACAAACAATACAAATCCAAAGACTCGTTGCCAAAAGCTTGCCTTTTTTTGCCCGAAAAAATTCCAGAGTGGGCGAGAAAATGTTGCAAGATCTGATTATGACTCACTCCCGACATTCCAACCCAATTATAACAAATGTACCAGATTTTTGACGTCACCGAGCAATCGAAAAATAAGTGCGATGCAGATTCTGAGCACAAATTGCAAAGTGGACAGCTTAAGGTGCTGTTTTGGGGAAGTATGTTACGTTTTTGAAGGTTCTCTCGGGTAGGTAATCGATCTTGGAGAAGTCTCCATGCCATTACCGATGTTTTGAGAGGTGGAATCTTGCTCCACATGCGGCTGAGGATCGATCCAACCCCAGCAGAAGATGAGGCTGAAGCAGTAGGCGTGCATATTGCTTCGTAAGCCCGCTTCGTCTTGAATTGACCGTCCGGGGACGAATTCCACTTCTACGTATCTTCCTTTTCTTCAACTAATTTGCACCTGCCCAACACATCAAATAATTCATTTACAGAAGATAGTTCACGATAAAAAAAAGCCCTATTCCACACTAATTCCCACCTCCACGATCTATTAACCCACTTTCCCATCTCACTAATTTTTGCCTTCCTCAAAGTACTCAAGTGATACAACCTAGGAAACCTATGCTTAAGAGACTCGACCCCCACCCACGGACTTTCCCAAAAAATCGTATTTTTACCATTTCCTATACATCTTTCTAAGTTCCCCCATAGCCATTTACCCCCTTCACCTATCACATTGATTAAAATATCTTTCCACCAACTAGACATCCTATTCCAATTCCCATTCACAATAAGGCCCGACTCTCCCACATCAAGACTCCCATATAGAGATCGTAAAACACTAGCCCACAACCCCTTCCTTTCCACTAGGACTCTCCAAAACCCACTTTCCCAATAAGATATTATTGAAAACCCCCAGATCCCTAACCCCCAGGCCCCTAAAAGATTTTTATTTGCAGATTTTTTTCCAACTCACCCAACACGTTTTCTTATTATTCTCACATCCCCCCAAAGAAATTTACGTTGCAGAGAGGAAAGCACACTCAATGTAGTTTTTGGTAATTTGCAAAAGGAGAGCTGATAGATCGGTAATGAGGATAGAACTGGATTGAGAAGTGTAATACGACCCCCAAAAGAGATCTTCCGGTCTTCCCACGACTTTATTTTTTTCTGAAATTTCTGAACTAAGTCATTCCATTCGCTTGCCTTCTTATAGCTTGCTCCAATTCGAATGCCCAGATAAGAGAAAGGAAATTCGCCAATGGAACAACCCAGAATATTGGCCATCTCTTGGATCCTGTTGCCATCCACATTCATACCCATTAAGCTGGATTTATCATAGTTTATCTTGAGACCCGATAGCAACGCGAAATTTTTGAGAATTCTTTTCATCACCCAGGCATTTTGAGGACAGACCGATCCAATAAAAATGGTATCATCAGCATACTGTAGATGAGAAATTCTGACTTTTTCTACTCCAATTTCAGCAGCAGTGAAGCTGCCAACATCCGTTGCCTTTGTCACCAAGAGGCTAGGTCCTTCTGCAACAATTAAATATAGAAAAGGGGAGAGAGGGTCCCCTTGACGTAGGCCTCTTTCCAGCTTAAACTCCCCCGATGGGCTGCCATTAACTAACACCGATGCGTAAGCACTTGACACACATTCCTTCATCTAGATACCCATTTATCACAGAAATCAAAACCTTCAAGCATCATATCTAAGAAATTCCAGTCCACCGAGTCATAAGCCTTTGCAAAGTCAATTTTAAAGAAGGCTCTCTCCATCTTTCTCCTCTTCGTTTTCGCCACAACTTCATTAAGAATCGCGATCCCATCCATGATGTTTCTTCTCCCCACAAAAGCACTCTGATTGAGAGAAATAAGCTTATCCATAACTTTGCTCAGTCTCAGAGCCAATCGTTTTGCAAGAATTTTTTAGGCACAACCAATGAGGGAAATTGGCCTATAATCCGAAAGACACGACGCGTCTTCTTTCTTGGGTATGAGCACGATAAAAGAAGGATTGAGACCCCGGACAAGCTTACCATGTTCATGGAAGTCGGATAGCATTTGAAGGAAGTCGGTCTTTATCACCCTCCAACATACCTTAATGAATATGAAATTAAATCCATCCGGGCCCGGGCTCTTGGAATTGTCACAACTTTCTATAGCAGCTAACACCTCATCTTCGGAGAACGGGGCAGAAAGGAGAGCATTATCCTCCGGGGACAACTTATTGGAGAAGATTTCGGGTGAGAGCTTCGGTCGAGTTTGGCTTGAACGGCTGAAGTGGGTCTTGAAAAAAGAGAACACACCCTCCTTAACTTCTTTGACATCCTCAGTCCAGCCCCCATTGAGAGTTATACCGGTAATTCAGTTGTTTTTTCTCCGAAAGTTAATCGCCCTGTGGAAGAATTTAGAGTTCACATCTCCTTCCTTTAGCCATCTTGTTTTGGCCTTTTGAGCCATTAAGCTATTCCGTTGGTTCAGACTTCTAAAAAGATTGGCCGTCACTTCCTTCCTTTTAATCACTTCTTCCTCCTCCAACCCGAAAACATCATCACAAATATCAAGTTCCCGCAGTTTCAGTTTCAGCTCATCAATTTTGTGGTCGATCGAGCCAAAAACTTCTGCATTCTATTTCTTTATATCCTCCTTTAGTCTTTCAGCTTCTCTTTAACCTTGTAACCTCCACATCCTTCTACATCATAGCTCGACCAAGCCTTTTCAACAAATTCCAAAAAATTTAGATGATAACACCATGCGTTCACGAATCGGAAGGGTTTAGGCCCCCAATTGATTTTCTTTCTTTCCAAGGCTAGAGGGCAATGATCCGAGACCGTTCTGGGTAAGCCTTTGAGTGTTGAGGAAGGCCATATTGATATCCAGTTATTGTTCACCAAGATACGATCGATTCTGCTTTTGCATTTCCCGTCTGGTTGATATCTTGAGAACTTTCTTCCAATTAAAGGTATATCTAGCAAGTTTGAATCCCGAATGAATCCATCAAAGGCTACAATATCACTCAACAGAATCAAGCTGCCCCTACCCATTCTTTCCCCCGGTGATCTTATCGAGTTAAAATCCCCTGCCAAGCACACACAATCCTCATCGTATTGTTGGATAACTGACTGAATCCTATCCCAGAGATCAACTTGTTCCGCAGTCACAGTAGGAGCATACACATTGATGACACAACACTTAACCATATCAGTTCCCCAATAACCATTAACCACAACGGCACCCGCCATATCCCAAGAATTTATAACAGAAAAAACATCAGAGTTCCAAACACTGAGAATACCCCCAGATCGCCCATTTGAGTTTCTTTTTGCCCACCCGAAATTTCCACGCCCCCAAATTTCTTTACAAGTTCCAAGACTCAAATCCACATCCCTTGTTTCTTGAATACAGCAAAAATCAAACTTATATTTCCAAATTAAAGACTGTATTTCCTTCCTCTTCACTGAACTCCCCACTCCTCTAATATTGTAAGAGAGAACCTTCATTGAGAACATACCTCATTCATCTCCTTTGCTTCCACATTGCTGTTGGTTTCTCTTCTATCCAATTTGGCCAATTCATCGATTATTTCCTCGTCCCTGCCCTGGGTACAGAGGCCCATTAACTTGCCAAAGTTCCAAGTGAGAATGGCTTCATCTCTGATCTTTTTCGACACATGATCATCCTCAGCACTCAACCCCACACAGTTATCCTCCCTCCCACGAAGCTGAGAGATCTTCGACGGGACTCATGAATTTTGAGTTTTTCTCACGACTTTTCTCTGCACACTCTTTTCTTTGTCTGTAGTGGAAGAATTCACCCCCTTTCTCTTCATCAAGTTCGGATTAAGAGAGGATTTTTTTCTGGAAGGAGTCTCTTTTGACTGGAAGTGTGATTTTGTAAGATTAA
Source organism: Stenogyne calaminthoides (assembly GCA_037126765.1). Taxonomy (NCBI): domain Eukaryota; kingdom Viridiplantae; phylum Streptophyta; class Magnoliopsida; order Lamiales; family Lamiaceae; genus Stenogyne; species Stenogyne calaminthoides. Next base: position 7,632,496 of record JBBCBC010000026.1, read on the forward strand.
GAGATGAGATTCTTGAGTTGGCTTTTGATTTTGAGGTTTTGGTGGAGGTGGTGGGGGTGATGGCCATAGGTTTGGTTGGTAGGGGTTGGAATTGATGAGATGGGGGATCGATCTGGGTGGGGGCAGAAAATGAAGGGTGAATCGGGGATTCAGGAGGGTCAGTTGGGAGGGGGTCGATTGGAAGGGGTGGATTTTCCGGTTGTGGGGTGAAATTGGGGAATTGAGGGAAACAGGGCTGGGCTTTTGTGGGATTGATCGAGTGGTCAGATCGGGCTAGTTAAATGAGGACTAGTCAGAGAATCTACATCAGGCCCATCAATCCTCGACTCAACAGGAGGGGGTCCGGATTGAGGCTGAAATCGGCCCAAATTGGATTGGGGCTCAGGGTCAACATGGGATTCGCCAAACTCAGATACACAAGGCCCAATAGAAACCGAAGTATGAGCCTCAACCAACAAACTGTTAATATTAACTTCTTGGGCCAATGAAGTCGGTTCCACTTCCGTGTAACAAGGGAGGGCCACGATTCTATCATCAGGGAAGACAACTAGAGATTGGGACCCACATAATTCAGTCATAACTGCTACCTTAAAAATCTCAGTATCTGAGATCGAGGACGGCATAATTCCCACATTAATAGTGGGTGTAATTAGCGTGTTCTCTTCTTCCGAGGGAGCAAAAAATTTCCTCAAAAAATCCCCTGCATGCGCCGCCCCCATCGGACTCGAAGCATTTTTGGAAGAATCTGCCACCTTTCCAAATGATTGCGGCCTCAAACCTAGTTCCAAATCTCTGTTAACGCCGGAATTCGGCTTATTGACGTCGGACAAATCACCATCCTCCTCCGAGTCAGAAATTTTTGCAATCGCTTCATACTGAGATTCCAAAATTCCTTCTGATCCTTCCATGGAGTCATTTTCGGACTCGGAATCGGCTTCAACCTCATGATCGCAGTTGTTATTGCTAATAGGTTCTTCGATGATACAAATTCTAAACGAGACTCCATCCACCTTGACATTAATAGTTTTATCCACCTGGGCTGAAAAGGACGCCGAGATTTGGACCCTTGCATAGTCGAACCTGGACTTGGATTTAGACGATTCGTCCAGTGACATGCATAAGCCCCATTGTTGGGAGATGAATTTAATAAAGAAGATTTTGATTAGATCCCAAAACCCCTAAGTATGACATGTTCAGGATAATCTTGATAGACTGAGTCAGGGTTCAGTATAGAGTGTTCAGGAAGTTATCTGCACCATGTATAGTCAGCAAATATAGATCAGGTTAGATTCTGAAGACTCAGTAAGTTTCTGAAGAAACTGAAGACTCAGTAAGTTTATGAAGAAACCGTCTCAAGAAGTTCTCGAGGAAACCAAGGCTCAAGATGACATCAAGACTCAAGATGACATCAAGACTCAAGATGACATCAAGACTTCAAGATGACATCAAGACTCAAGATGACATCAAGACTCAAGATGACATCAAGACTCAAGAAGTCACTCAAGTCACCGAAATCTCGAAAAAATCAAGACATCAAGACTCAAGATGACATCAAGACTCAAGATATGTCATCAAGACTCAAGAAGTCATCAATAAATCAAGACTCGTAAGACATCAAGACTCGAAAGACATCAAGAATCAAGATATCAAGACACGTAAGATATCAAGACACAAGAGGCTATCAAGACTCAATAAAATATCAATACTCAAAGATAAACTGCAATGTTCCGAGGCACTGAATAATATCTATCTGAAGACTACAAAACTGAGAAAAATGCAAATATTCAGAAAAATAGATATTGCCCCAGACATTCAAATGCAAACAAAAGGAACTAAGTCTAAGTGTTGTTTAAGGTTATATCACTCATAGAGATTGACCAAAAAGAGCCGTTATGTTTGTCTACATTTACTGAAGACAAGAACCAATCAGAGGAAGACAACACTGCATTTTATCGACCTTTGAAGCGACAGTCATCAAGCATGTCAGTAGTACTATGTTCCAGACTGCAAAAAGTGGTGATTGGCTACATGAATGCATATTTCCTAAAACATTCAAGGGAATATTCAAACCCTAAAAATAGCCGTTCATCAAACACCATAAGAGGAAACTCATGAAGCTATCTCCTCCAACGGATAGTTTTTCAAGAGTGACCTTGGTGATGTTGCCTATAAATACTAGTGGCCCTTTACATTGAGAGGTTACGGGAAATTTCAAAGCAACTCAAGAGCTCATTCGTATTATTGCAAATTGAAGCACTCGAAGAACCTAGAATTTCCCAAGTGTTTCACATTGAAGAGAGCTCATTCACTAAGCCTAGAATGATAAGATATATCCAAAGCTTAGTTTGTGTGTGTTTGTTGGTGAGTTGGAGTTGTAAAGAGTTAGTAAGCTACAGTGAGTTAGCCAGAAAACTCTAGAGAAGAAGTTAGTAAGCTACTTGTGGTAGTCTGAACACTTGTGTGTGTTGAGTTAGTTAGTGTCGCAGTGAGTCGGCCAAAAACTCAAGGTAGAAAAGTGAGTAAGTCGTATGAGTCACCCTTAAAAGCTTTAGGAAGTGGTTAAGAAATTTCTCCAAGGTCGAGAGAGTGGATGTAGGAGCTTGAGTCTCAACCACTATAATTCTTTGTGTTGTTTTGCTTTTCATCTTTGCATTATTATCTCGTTGCATGTTTTTCACCGAAAAGCATAGTTCATCGATATTCGGTTGGAACCAATCCAATCGAACTTGCATCAAACCGATCACAACCTTAATCATTGTTTCATTAAAGGAAGATTTTCAAAGAAAGCTAAAACGCAGTATAAACTTAGGGCCAAAAATTCCGACACTTGAGTAGCTAGAAACGAGATAATTACCAAATCAACTAACTCCCTTCGAGGGTTCAAGAAGATAGTTATCTCGATCCAAGCGGCTCAGATCTCTAATAAACTTCGAGCTCATTAGGTTAATGAAGCTTCAAAGCGATTTAGGATCACATCTCGATGAGACTTTGACTCGAGGCAACTGCGGCTTCTCGAGGCCAAATCATCGACAACAACGACCTATCTCGTGAAAGAAAAGTTTTAAAAATCATGAACACGTGTATTCCCCATACACGTGTGAGACTCATAAGACCGGGACCAACAAGTGGTATCGAGCGGTGGGTTCAATTTGACCACTTGCTTTGGTAGCCATTGTCTGATTTGCTGAAAGACTTTGGTGGTCCACTGAATAGATCTGTTTGCTGATATCTTACAAGGCTCAGTCATCATGCCTTCTAAGAAACTTCCTATGTTCTCTGTTGAGAGCTATGATCTATGGAGATTAAGAATGCAGGCTCATCTGTATTCAAAACATGAAAGAATGTGGAGAGTGGTTTACGAAGGACCATTCAAATTTCTTTGTTGTAAATCCCGAATCAACGATCTTTGAGAGGAATGATCCCAGAGATGAATTTCCAAAGTCTGATGATCAACTTACTCCTGATGAGAGAAAGTTAGTCAATCTTGACTACATTGCTAAAGATACTTTGTATAACACTATTGATGATGGTGGTATGGGGATGGTTTCTCACTATGAAACTGTAAAAGAAATATGGGACACACTTGATGTTATGTGTCAAGGCACAGATCATATTAAGGAAAACAAACTTTCTGTTGCCATTGGAAAGTTTGATAGCTTTGAAATGGAAGATAGTGAATCCATTGACAAACTTGAGGTCAGATTCACTAGCATCATGAATGATCTGAATGCTCTTGGGAAAATATACCCACAGAGAGAAGTGGCACTGAAAATTCTTAGAGGATTATCTAAGAAATGGGATATACATGTTGTGGTGATTGAAAACACCAAAAATATTGATTCCATGCCATATCAACAAGTTTTCTCTGAACTGAAAGCTTATGAGTTTGTGATTGACAAGAAAACTAAGAAAGCTGACAGCAAAGATGATTCTTCATCTAGCAAGAATGTCGCTTTCAAAGCCAAAGAGAAATCCTGTAAGTCTAGAGAGTCTGAGAACTCACTTGCCAAAAATCAGGATGAAGCGGAGGATAAGCTAAGTCTTTTGGTGGCAAGGAGGTTTGAAAGACTCAATAGCGTATATGGGAAATATAAGAAATATTACAGAATCACAGTGTACAAGAGAGACTCAAACGGAGGACGGATACTGGCTGAAAAGAAAGGACCCGAAAAGACAAGGATCCTCATCCAAAAAGAAGGACTCCAAGATCAAGGAGGAAAGTGATCGGGATGATGATGCTAACAGATGCTTCAACCGGCCGAAGAAAGGTCACTTTCAATATGACTCTCCCCGAAGCTAAGTGCTAAAAAGAAAGGAAAAGACAAGCCAAGAGAGACACGAAGTTCTCGAGAAGAAAAGTTATGATTGGCGAGGAAGAAGAACATTCTCAAGAAGGTTCCAGTTCCTCGGATGAGATTTTCTCGAGATAGTGGCAAAGATGATATCTGTCTTATGGGTCATAGAGGAGGTAAATTCTTCTATCTCTGTTGTTGCTCCTACACAAGACATGAGTTCTCAAGTTCAAGCTATGCTTGATAATTTTGACTGATGGATTCATTTGAGAATCTTATGAAGGGTTATTCTATGTTACAAGAATTGCTCACTTTGAAACTCAAAGAGAACAAGGAATCGACTCTCGAGAATCAAAGTGGAAATACTCTAAAAATCTTTGAGATCACTTCTCAATTGATGGGAACTATTGATGAACTAGATGTTACAAAGTACAACTCTCGAGAAAAAAGAGAAGGTGATAGAGATCCCGAATGGAAAATTAGAGAAATCCACTAAAGAGATTGACAAAATGTAATCGGGTTCAATGACCTCTTTGAGAAGCATGAAACTCTAAAGAAATCTCGAGGATAGTCTTGAGAGAAAGTTAGCTTTATTGAATTACGCATCTAAAGTGATAGATGAAATTGAGTTATCAAAGACCTAAACTATAAAAAGCCGGATTGGGATACATTCCAGGGGAACCTCACAAGGTCTTCTAAATGCCGCTTCTAGTAGCACCAAGACTGCTCTTTGTTAAACAAGTGGCACCTAATCTTCTTACTGAAGAACTGCCCAGAGTTTTAGACAAAGGTAAAGGACCTATGGTTTCAGAAAAACTGAAGGTTCAGGGAAGAAAGCCAGACACCGTGAAAAGGCTAGAAAACCCCGACCACTCAAGAGAAAATCTTCGAAGCCGAGATTTCAAAGCCTCGAAAGCTAAGAAAACCAACCTAAAGAGATCTGCACTGAACCATCAAAGGAATTTTCAGAAGAGAAACACCCAGTAGAGATATTCTCAACTGAAAAGACCAAGTCCTCGACATCTTGAAAGACCCCCAATTTCAAGACAGTAACCCAAAACCCCACCTTAAAGGGTAAAGGTTTCTCAACCCCAAGTCGTGAGACAAAGACCAGATATCATCACAAAGGTTTCCTAAGGGTAAAGGTTTCTTGAAGTATTCTTTCAGTAGAAACATCTACTTTACTTTTGAAAGATGCTCTGATTTGTTTTCCTTTTTTACAAGCATCACAAACATGTTCTTTACTGAACACTTCATTTGGTAACCCCCTCACAAGTGCTAATCTTGCAAGTTTGTTCAGGGTTTTGAAGTTTAGGTGATTCTTCCTTTTGTGCCACAACCAACTGGTATCAGTGGAACTTTTTGCAACCAAACATGTATCTTTAGGAGTTGAACTCCAATCAGCAAGATACACATTTCCTTTTCTAGTACCAGTCAGTAGAATTTTATGTGAAGTATTGTCTTTCACATAACATAAGTTCTTTGAGAACTCAACATTAAATCCTTTGTCACAGAATTGACTGATAGAAAGCAAGTTATGCTTTAAACCAGACACATATGAAACACCATGGATATGAACAGAATCAACTTCAAGAGTTCCATATCCTTCAGTTTGTCCTTTGGAATTGTCTCCAAATGTGATCTGAGGGCCTTTTTGCTCAACACAGTCAGTGATAAACTGCTTATATCCTATCATATGTCTTGAACATCCACTATCTAGATACCATACAGCAGGAGCCAATTCATTTCCACTCATCGATTACGTTGTTGTCTTCAAATTCGGTCCCTTTTTCTTTTCACCGAAAAATGACCCAGTTCTTAGGTACCCATTTGGTGTAGGGTCCTACCAAAGTTAGTTGTACCTTTTGGAATCCAAATCGCCTAAAAACTCTAATTACTTTAGAGTGGCTGATTTGACTCCCCATAAACATCTACATACACATTCACCACCCTAGGTGCCTTGACAAGATCCTCAGATGAGTGCCCAATTAGCATGAACATGAGCCTTAGAGTTCTTCTTGGGTACAGGGCCTTTTGTTCAAGTGCTTTGGCTTATGTGTACCGGTCTCTGTCTCTTCACGACTTGGGTTCAGAAACCTTTACCCTTTAGGCAAGTGGGATTTGGGTTGCTGTCTTTGAAATTGGGGTCTTTCAAGAATCGAGGACTTGGTCTTTTCAGTTGAGAATATCTCTGCTGAGTGTGTCTCTTCTGAAAATTCCTCTGATGGTTCAGTGCAGATCTCTTCAGGTTGGTGTTCTTAGCCTGAGGCTTTGAAGTACTGGCCTGAAGATTTCCTACTGAGTGGTCAGGTTTTCTAGCCTTTTCCTGAGGTCTGGGCTTTCTTCCCTGAACATTCAGTTTTTCTGAAACCATAGGTTCTTTACCCTTGTCTAAAACTCTGGGCAGTTCTTCAGTCAGAAGATTAGGTGCCACTTGTTTAACAAAGACAGTCTTAGTGCTACTAGAAACAGCATTCAGATGACCTTGTGAGGTTCCCCCTGGAATGTATCCCAATCCAAATTTTTTATAGTAGTTGGTCTTTGATAACTCAATTTCATCTATCACTTTAGATGCAGAATTCAATAGAGCTAACTTTCTCTGCTCACTATCCTCACATTTCTTTAGAGTCTCATGCTTCTCAAAGAGGTCATTGAACTCAGTTCTGATAAGTTGAATCTCCTCAGTGGATTTCTCTAATTTTTCATTCAGGGTCTCTATCACCTTCTCTTTTTCTGAGAGTTGTACTTTCAGAACATCTAGTTCATCAGTAGTTCCCATCAATTGAGAAGTGATCTCAGCATTTTTAGAGTCTTTCCACTTTAGATTCTCAAAGCGATCGGTTCCTTGTTCTCGCTTCTTGAGTTTCAAAGGAGCGCTTCTTGAATACGTATAGTCCTTCATAAGATTCTCAAAAGAATCCATCGAGTCAAAGTTATCACATGAGAACTTGAGAACTCATGTGCTTGTGTAGGAGCAACAACAAAGATAGAAGAATTTACCTCCTCCACAGGCCATTAGACGATATCATCACCGCCACTATCCGAGAACATCTCATCCGAGGAATCGAACCTTCTTCGTATGTTCTTCCTCTTCTCGCAATCATGGCTTTCTTCTTGAGAACTTCTTGTCTCTCTTGCTTGTCTTTCCTTTTCTTTCTTTAAAGACATAGCTTCGGGGCCATACCATGTTGAAAGTGACCTTTCTTTTGACAGTTGTAGCATCTGTTGGTATCATCATCCTGATCACTATCCTCCTTGGTCTTGGAGTCCTTCTTTTTTTGGATGAGGATCCTTTAGCTTTCTGGTCCTTTCTTTTCTCAGTGGACCTGTCCTCAGCTTTTGAGTCTCTCTGGTACCTGTGATTCCTGTAATATTTTTTATATTTCCCATATCTGCTATTGAGTCTTTCAAACCTCCTTGCCATCAGGATTAGCTTATCCTCCAAATTTCATCCTCGATTTTTGGCAAGTGAGTTCTCAGACTCTTTAGACTTACAGGATTTCTCTTTGGCTTTGAAAGCCACATTCTTGCTAGATGAAGAATCATCTTTGATGTCATCTTTCTTAGATTTCTTATCAATCACAAACTCATAAGTTTTAAGCTCAGAGAAAACTTGTTGATATGGCATTGAATTAATATTTTTGGTGTTTTCAATCACCACAGCATGTATATCTCATTTCTTAGATAATCCTCTAAGAATTTTCAATGCCACTTCTCTCTGTGGGTATCTTTTCCCAAGAACATTCAGATCATTCATTATGCTAGTGAATCTAACTTCAAGTTTGTCAATGAATTCACCACCTTCCATTTCAAAAGCTATCAAACTTTCCAATAAAGAAAATGAAAAGTTTGTTCTCTTTACTATGATATGTGCCTTGACACATAATAGCAAGTGTGTCCCAAATTTTTTTGGCAGTTTCACTGTGAGAAATCATCCCCATAACACCATCATCAATAGTCCTATATAAAGTATCTTTAGCAATATAGTCAAGATTGACTAAATTTCTCTCATCAGGAGTAAGTTGATCATCAGACTTTGGAAATTCAGTTCTGGGATCATTTCTCTCTGTTTCAGTGATTTTGGGGATTCACAACAGTGAATTTGAATGGTCCTTCAGAAACCGCTCTCCACATTCTTTCATGCTTTGAATACAGATGAGCCTGCATTCTTAATCTCCATAAATCATAGCTCTCAAATGAGAACATAGAAAGTTTCATAGAAGGCATGATGTCTGAGCCTTGTAAGATTTCAGTAAATAGATCTGTTCAGTAGACCACCAGAGTCTTTCATCAAATTAGACTATGGTCAACAAAGCTAGTGGTCAAGTTGAACCACTGCTCTGAAACCACTTGTTGGTATCAGTGCAGAAACGGATTTTAAAAATAGATCAGTTAAGGTGGTCACTTTGAAATCAGTGAACCTTTTGAACTCCCGCTCTGATACCACTTGTTGGTCCCGGTGCTAACGAGTCTCACACGTGTATGAGGGGGGGAATACACGTGTTCAGTGATTTTTTTAAAACTTTTCTTTCACTGAGGTCAGATGGGTCAGGTTGTCCTGATGATTTGGCCATAAGAAGCACAGATCGCCCTGAGTCAAAGTCTACCTGAGACAATGATCCTGAGCTGCTTTCAGAAGCTTCAGATTAGCCCAACTGAGCCTGGGTTTTTCAGAGATCCTGAGCTGCTTGGATCAGATAACTATCTTACTGAACCCTCAATAGAGTTAGTTCAGTTTGGTAACTATCTGTTCTAGCTACTCAAGTGTGCGGAATAGTTGGCCCTAAGTTTATAATCGTTTTTAGCTTTGCTGAAAACCTTCTTTTTAAAGAATCAGTGATTAAGGTTGTGATCAGTTAGATGCAAGTTCAGTGGATTGGTTCCAACTGAATATCAGTGATAATGCTTTCAGTGAATAACATGCAACAGATAACAATGCAGTACAGAAAGGAAAACAACACAACAATTATAGTGGTTCAGAGACTCAAGCTCCTACATCCACTCTCTCTGACCTTTAGAGAAATTCCTTAACCACTTCCTAAGGTTTTCTGGCTGACTCACTGCAGCTTACTCACCTTTCTACTTTGAGTTTTCTGACTACCTCACTGTAGTTTACTAACTCAAACACACACAAGCTTTCTGACTATCCAAGATAGTTTACTCACTTCTTCTCTAGAGTTTTCTGACTACCTCAATGTTGTTTACTAACTCTTTACAACTCCAACTCACCAACAATCACACTCAAACTACCTTACAAAGGGTTTGGGGTTTCTGGTTGGTTTCCAACTAGGATGAGATATCCTTTACAATAAGTACAATGCAAAGGCTAGGATATCTCTACTAAGCTTTGGATATATCTTATCAAACTAGGCTTAGTGAATGAGCTCTCTTCAATGTAAAGCACTTGGGAAATTCTTGGGTTTTCGAGTGCTTCAATTTGCAATAATAAGATTGAGCTCTTGAGTTGCTTACAAATTTCCCGTAACCTTCAATGTAGAGGGTCACTAGTATTTATAGGCAATCACCAAGGTCACTCTTGAAAAACTATCCGTTGGAGGAGATAGCTTCATGAGTTTCCTCTTATGGTGTTTGATGAACGACTATTTTTAGGGTTTGAATACTCCCTTGCATGTTTTAGGCAATATGCTTTCATGTAGTCACTCACCACTTTTTGCGATGCGAACATAAGATTACCGACATGCTTCAAAGACTGTCATTTTCGGTCGCAGAAAGTACGGGTCAGTTTTCCTCCGATTGTTTCTTGTCTTCGTGAAATGTAGACAAACATAACGACTCTTTTTGGTCAATATCTCCGAAAGATATAACCTTAACAACACTTAGTTTTAGTTCCTTTTTATCCGCATGTGAATGTCTTGGGCAATATCTATTTTTCTGAATAATCTCGCGTTTTTCCTCAGTTTGTAGCCTTCAGATAGATATTATTCAGTGCCTCGGAACAATCAGGTTATACTGAGCATTTAGTAGATTACTGAGTCTTCAGTAACTACTGTGCCTTCAGTATCTTCTGAGTCTTCGGAGTTTTATGAGTCTTTAGTGTCTTCTGAGTCTTCAGTGTCTTCCGAGTCTTCAGAGATATACTGATTGATATCATCGAAATCTTACGCTTTCGCCATTTCATCGAAGTCTTGATTTCGATTTCATCGAAGTCTTGATTTCGATTTCATCGATTCTTCGCCGGGCCATCTTGAGTCTTCATTTTCTCGGCCATATCGAGACTTCGAAAACTTCATTTACATCGAGACTTCCATTTCATCTTGAAAGGCTTCCTTCGAACATCTTGAGGCTGATATCGAGACTTGAGCTTTCTTGATTCATCGAATCTTGATTTCATCTTCGAGACTTCGAAACTTCAGTTTATCTTGAGACTTGATTTATCTTTGAAACTTCGATTCTTCAGAAACTTTCATCGAGTCTTGAAACTTTTTAAAATTAATGAAGTCTTCGTAATCTAACCGATCTATATCTCACGACTATACATGGTGCGTATAACATCCTCAACACTTCTAAATCTAATCGACTCAACTATCAAGATTATCCCTAACATTTCATACTCACGGTTTTGGGATCTAATCAAAATCTTCTTTATTAAATTCATCTCCCCAAATAAATGTGTATGTAGATGTTTATGGAGACAAATCACCACTCTAAAGTAATTAGATTTGTTAGGCAGATTTGGGTTCCAAAAGGTACAGCTAACCTGGTAGGACCCTACACCAAATGGGTACCTAAGAACTGATCTATTTTTCAGGTGAAGGAAAAGGGCACTGAGCTGAATGAAGGCAACATAGCACTGATGAGTGGAAATAAATTGGCTCCTGCTGTATGGTATCTAGATAGTGGATGTTCAAGACATATGACAGGATATAATCAACTAATCACTGACTATGTTGAGCAAAAAGGCCCTCGATCACATTTGAAGACAATTCCAAAGGACAAAATCAAGGATATGGAACTCTTGAAGTTGACTCTGTTCATATCCATGGTGTTTCATATGTGTCTGGTCTAAAGTATAACTTGCTTTCTATCAGTCAATTATATGACAAAGGATTCAATGTTGAGTTCTCAAAGAACTTATGTTATGTGAAAGACAATACTTCACAGAAAATTTTACTTACTGGTACTAGAAAAGGAAATGTATCTTGGTCGATTGAATTCAACTCCTAAAGATACATGTTTGGTAGCAAAAAGTTCCACCGATACCGAGTTGGTTGTGGCAAAAAGAATGAATCACTTAAACTTCAAAACTCCGAACAAACTTGCAAGATTAACACTTGTGAGGGGTTACCCAATGAAGTGTTCAAGAAAGAACATGTATGTGATGCTTGTCGAAAAGGAAAATAAATCGAGCATCTTTCAAAAGTAAAGTAGATGTTTCTATCGATAGAATACTACAAATCGCTACATATGGATCTCTTTGGTCCAAGAACACGCAGAGCACTAATGGCGTAAAAATACACACTTGTGGTAGTTGATGACTACTCTAGATAATATGGGTCATATTCTTACTCAAGAAGAAAGAGACTCGCACAAAAACCGCCTCGAATCCATCAAAAAGGCTCAAGACCGAAAAAGAATCGAGTGTGGTCAAAATCGATCGATAAAGGAACCGAAGTTTATCAATCATATTATATCTTATTATTGTGCAAAAAATGAAATAGCCTCATGAAACATCACCGCAAGGACTCCACAATGTAATGGTGTTGCCGAAAGAAGAAATTGGACTCAAAAGAAGTTCGCAAGGACAATGATTGGCCAAGTCGATATTCCTAAGAGATTTTGGGTGGGCTATCAACACCGCACGCTACTCTCGTAATGCATCCATGCTGACCAAGAACCAAGGAAAAACTCCTTATGAGTCATGGAATGAAAGGAAGCCTCTTGTTTCTTTCTTTTCGTGTGTTTGGTTGCAAGTGTTTCATACACAATAATGGTAAAGATCGGTTGAAAACTTTTGATAGCAAAGTCGATGAAGGGATATTCTTAGGATATTCTCAAGTCAAGAAAGCCTTCAGAGTTTACAACCAGAGGACTCTTATTGTGGAAGAAACACCTCATGTGGTTTTTGATGAATCTACTTGTGTTCGTAAGAAACAGAACATGACTCAGAGAACTGATCAAGAGAATCACCAGACTTAGCCCTAAAAAAGAATGATAAAACATCCTCCGAACTCGAAAAAGAAGAAGTCAATCACTTTCTATGAATGGAGTGAATCGACTCATAAAAGAAGTTCAGATGGAAAAACTCGGTGATGGTGAGACTCAGATGGAAATTCTCCAATCGGGCGAAAGCCAACACACCGGTTTTGTCGACTAATCTAAACATACACCAGCCCGCACTGTATGTAATGCCGATGAAGATGTGGTCACAAATGAGGCAAACTCAATCTATCAACCAAAGGGGGAACAAATGTCTCCGACAATGTTCTCAATGGAATTTTCCCCGAGGAAGATGATTCTCTTTCTCCTTTTCTGTTGTTCCTCGAATTTAATGAACTACCCGAACCTAACATTTCTAAATATGTTGAGGATACTAATCCGGGGGGGAACATCCAGAGAAAATGGTTGGATAGTCATCCTATAAGTCGATTGTGGGTGATCTATCGATGGTGTCAAAAACAAGAAGGTTCCATGGAGAAAGTGCTTTGTTCTCAACAACTTCCTATCCGAAAAAGAACCCATCGAGATTGAAGAAGCTCTACAAGATTCATTTTGATTATCGCTATGCAAGAAGAGCCAATCGGTTCTCAAGGAATGAAGTTTGGGAGTTAGTGGATAGACCTAAGAGGCACAATGTGATTGGAACTAAGTGGGTGTTCAAGTATAAGAGAGATGTAAACAACAACATTGTGAGAAACAAGGCAAGGCTAGTTGCACAAGGTTATTCTCAAGAAGAAGGCTTGAATTATGATGAAACCTTTGCACCTGTTGCAAGACTAGAAGCCATCAGATTGTTTCTTGCATATGCTGCCCACATGAAATTCACATACCATCGATGGATGTGAAAAGTGCATTTCAATGGTGTGCTTAAGGAAAGAGGTTTATGTGGAACAACCTCCCCGATTTCAAACAGAATGACCAAGTTTACGTGCTCGGAAAAGCCTTTGTATGGTCTTAAGCAAGCACCTTGAGCATGGTATGATACCTTTTCGAGTTTCTTATCGACCATGGTTTTATCAAAGGAACTGTGATAGGACTCTGTTCAGATAGAAGATGGGAAAGACATCTTACTTGTTCAGATTTATGTAGATGACATCAAATTTGGATCTCCAAATCATCGGGTTATGAAAAAGTTTTCTACCCTAATGAAAGGAAAGTTTGAGATGCCAATGATGGGGAGATGAATTTCTTTCGACTTTTAGGTGAAACAAACTAAGGAAGGAATTTTCATCAATCAAGCAAAATACACCAGAGATCTGATTGCAAAGTATGGTGTACATAATTGCAATGCAGTTAGAATTCCTATGAATACTAACTACAAGATGGATCCTGATCCTGAAGGCAAATCAGTAAATCACACCGATTATAGGGGATCATTGATCACCGCTTTATCTCACAAAGAAAGTAGGCCCGATATAACATTTGTTTGTTGATATGTGCAAGATACCAAGCTAATCCTAAGGCTAGTCACACATGGAGGCTGCCAAAAAGATTCTGAAATATCTTAAAGGCACTGTGAATAGAGGATTATGGTATCCAGTTGATGATAACCTTGAATTATTCAGATCCTGACTATGGAGGATGTAGAATTGACAGGAAATCTACCATCGAACTTGTCAATTTCTTGAAGTAAACCGATATCATGGTTTTCAAAGAAACAAACCTCAAAGGCAACCAAAGATTATCAAGTTTCAATACATGGTCGTAGGAAGTTGTTGCAGCACGATTCTTTTCGCTCGCATAACAATTGAGGGATTATAAGATTATAGCCAATGAAGTACCTATATTTTGTGATAATAATAAGGTAATTGTTATTATTACACAAAATCCCAGATTGCACACCAGATGTAAGCATGTTGATATCAGACATCACTTCATCAGAGATCATGTTGAGAAGAATGACATCAGAATGGAGGAAATTCATACTGATAAATAAAGAGTTGATATCTTGACTAAACCTTTGGATGAATCAAGATTTCATGAACTATCAATTGAATTAAGTATGTTGATCCAAGTGAATGAAGCAAATCAAAAATTGAAGGTTTTCAGATGCATGAAGTTTTCTCAGGTTTTTACTGAGAAACTCAGGATAAAATTGAAAGTAATGAACTCTGAGTCTTGGGAAACTCAGATATCCTGAAGATCAAGATTAAAGATTATACTAACCTCGTTCAAGACTTTCGACCTTATATTGACCCCGCTCAAAGACTTTCGATATATACTAACATTTTATCAAGGTCAAAACTCAATAAGATCGATGGAGGAAATTAGTCCTAAGAAGTATTGACTATGCAACACATTTATTGTCTAACTCAATCTCAAGAATCATCTGCAATAAAAATAACATAACACCAAGGAATATTTATGACCTTTGAAATACACGAAGAAAGTCAATGGTCCGCAGAACAAAAATTAAATGCAAAGTTCATTAATCACCAATAAGGTTAAATCAAGCGCTTAATATTTGTGAAATCGTCCTTTCATATACCCAATTTAGTCAGTGTTTAATCTCAACCATCGATTTCTTCATCTATACAATTTTCCATGAATCAAAAATCCTATATATCTATTGAAGAATTCCTTCAAATCCCAATTCCAAATAACCTTCATCTTCAAAACACTATGCGTCAATAACTCTCAATTGCCCAGAAATCATCATCTTTCTCAAACCCTTCACAAAAATTCTTCAAAAATGACGTTCTCTGTATACGATAAGCTTGCCATCTCTAACAAACTGTGGTATGAATATGTCGTATTTCTAGAAAGCTCATCAAACGCGACTTACGAAGAGAAAGCGTTACATATGATTCGATTGGCAAAGCTCATTTGTCTGGTTGCGAATCAACCAGAGGTAGAATACGCAAAAGAGGTAATAGAGTTTATCGAAAATTTGAAATTAGATGAGGAGGATTGTATAGAATCGCAGATAACTGTATCGCATTTAGAGCATAGTTCAAAGTATGTGGATTTTGTTAGGGAATTGTATATTATTCCTAAGAATCTTAATGCCATATACGAATTGAGCGATATAGGAGAAGACCCTACGGTTTATATGATGGGTAGGGAGTAAGAATATCTGGATAGGATTGCAGAGCATCTAGTTAAGTTCGAAGCTACTTTGAACAAAAGGCATTTGAAGCCAAAATATTGAGTATTGGCCGACATTGTGAGTAAATGCATAATGAGCAAGTCCGCGCAAATTTGAATAGATTAAAGACGCCGGTTGAGGTTAATGGCGGCAATTGAAGATTCACCCACCACTGCATTAAACTGGTTACATTATTTAATCAAAGTGGTGAGTGATCAAGCTAAGCAAGTACAAAAGGTGAATGGATCTGTTGTCATCAAAGGAAAGATCCTTCATGCAACCAAGATTGCATTCATCTTAGAAATGTGCAGAGAAGAGGAGGACATCTTTGGCCAATTCTCACCCTTTCCAAAGTCAAAAATCCTGCTCAAGCCACCAACAACAAAGAATACTTTTGAAAGGAAGGAAAGAGAAAAGCTCAAGTCTCGTGGAGGAGACCGCCAAGAAGGAGTTGATGAAGCCCAACAAGCCAGGGGGAAGGCCCTGATGGAAGTGAAAAGATAAAAGGGTGAAACTCTGAAGAAGAAAACACTTGCCCCTCAGAAACGCAGAAAACTTCAAACTATTACTGAGGAGGAGGTCAGTGACACTGAGGAAGTCCAACCTGAAGGCTAGCAAGGATTGAAATCTCCATTGCAAGTTCTGGCTCAGGTTGTGACAATTGCACAGTAAGAAACTGAGGAACAACTTTTCTCTAAGGTACTCGAAACTTCTCTGAGCTCGTATAAAATATCTCAGAAATATTCAAGGACCTCGTGTTCCTACCAAGAGATACTGTTGCTCGCACTTCGAGATCAAACCGAACCTCGGGATCTTCTTTGATGCGATCCTGAGTTAACCATTTCTCAATCCCTCAACACCTGAACTCATTCAATCTGATCCCATCAACCCGAGAGTCCAAAATGAAGAAGGGAAAGGCGTAATAGACCGAGGGCGCAGCTAAGGGGGAACGATTCATCCCGGACAGATACCTGAACAGCGATATCCCCGACCTTCAGATCTCTTCTTCAACACTTCATAACCACGCCATATCCTCAATCGACTTCTTCCGGAGATGTCGAACATAGCCTCCTTCAGAGGAGAAGATCGGTGGAATGTTGAGATCGGCTGCTCTAACAGAGTTCTCTTTCGGGAAGACAAAGCTCAGATGAAAAATGCCGATTTTGATGAGCTAGTCAAGAGGAAAGTGGGTTAGAGAAGGAATTTAATGTTGATGCCTACAAAAATCTAAGGATCAAGATAAAGAGGGTGATAAACAAGAGGATCCTGAAAAGCAATCTCGGATGGAGAAAGAAATCGATGTCGGTCGACCGACATCACACATCCTCGACCGGAAAGTTAACACTCTTCGTATCTTTTGGCACTATTAAACATTATGCCAAAGCTATCAAGTTCATATCTTTAAATCATTGTTCGATATGCAGACCGAGGCTCGCGGGAGCACACGACCAGTGGAAAGAGTTGTATACACTCCAGAGATTGATCTCAGTCCTATCTTGGACAAATTGGAGAAGGTGGTGTCAATGGTGGAGAAAATGACTCAAATTGAAGAAACCTTGGCAACCAATCTCGGTTTAGAAACTCGAAGTTCATCTTCGACATCCTGAACTACAAACATCTCTTTACATATAAAATGACTACTATGGAAGGAAAGGTTGATGTAGTCAAAGTTTAGCTCGATGCGAGATGAAGCGGATGTATCGAGAAAGAACAACATATCTAGAAGCCAAGTGGTTGAGAAGAATGATCCGATGATCAAGACAAATTGTTGAGGAAATGGGCTCTATGCTCATGACCAAGATGACAGAGATGATGCAAAATGTCTTCTCACACCAGTTTGCACCTCTTTCTGAAGAGTTCTCAGTAGCTAAAAATCATATGAGAAGGCTAGAGGATGAGCACGATCAGTTGGCAGGAGAAGTGCGCAATATAAGCAAAGAACAATATCATATGGATACTGCACTTCCTCAACTTCTTCCAAGGTATGGTGCCAAAAAGGGGGAAAGGCCAGGTGGCAAACTTAGTGAATTGTTGGCACAAACCTTGAAGAGAAAGGCTGAGAAAGAAGCTGAAGAAAAAATAATTGTTGATGCCTTAAAAGAAGTGGAAGCCACTGAGAAGCTCAAGTTCAAAGAAGCTGAAGAACCTATCTACACTCAAGTATCTGAGCAAACTATTCATGAAGCAATTTCGAGAAACCGAGGGGTAGAAGGATGGTGGAAAAGTCTGCCGGTGAAGAGCAAGTCAAACCCGAAAGAGAAAGGTCAGGCATTTGTAGAGCAAGAGAAGAAGAAAAGAGCTAAAGCTTTAGAGTCTACTCGTAGGAAATTGATTATTGATTTTGAAGAATCGAGGAAGAAGTTCAAAAAGAGGTCTTCAACACTAAGAAAGCTCAAAACCCTTCAAGTTGAAAAAAGAAAAGAAAAAATGCCGCTTCAGATCGTGAGTTCCCGTGATCGATCGTGAAAAAGAAAGGGTTTCAAGAAATTTTTAGCAAAGAAGAAGTGGTTTCAAGAAGGATGCCTTTGAATTCAATGAGAGGAGGAGGGCATTCAAAAGCTCAGAATGGCCGCGACATCGACAAAATGAATGCCTATTCAATTGAATGATACGTGGGAGGAAATCAAGAGAACCTTCGTTGGGGAATAAGTTGCACGATCTATTCCTCGGGTGAATATTTAAAAACAAATTTAATTTTTATAATTATTACTAGCATGAATTAATCCTATATTAATTCATATAATAATCCAACAACATATCATGCATATAATAATTCACGAAAACCCACGATAAATTCTACGAAGTTTACGTTAACGCAACCTCTTGGGATGACAACAATTGGGCTGAATAGACTAACCAAAAAAACCTTCCCAAGTATTCCCTTAGTTGCCGCTCGACTATCCTCAGAGAAGGACTCTTCTTGTGAACGATTTAACAAAAGAAAAATAAATTATGTTGCACCACCTTTGTGGATTTACTAATTTTTTCCAAAGACATGAAATTGTACTTTGGGAATGAAAAAAATCATCCCTATTTATAGAGCATGAAGTGGACGAAAATTTTGTGATAAAACAATGTGGGAAAATCTTTTCTTGATCTCCAAGAAATCTTGAATATATCTCCTATATTCTTTTTTCCCATAATTATAATATTCCACAAAAATCCCACTTACTCTAACGCTATGGATATTTTCGAAAATATGATGAAAGCAAGATTCCAAGATTTGGATCTTCTTGAATTTATGAGATATTCTTGTATTTCAAGAAATACATATCTTCCATAATATCTTTTTTTCAAGAAAAATCAAGAAAATCTTTCTTGCCCAATTTATATTTCAAATTTTCAAAAATCTCTTATGAATTAACCAAGTGGGAGATTTCTTGAATTTAATGAGATAATCTTGTATTCCAAGAATACATATCTTCATTCCATAACAAAATTCAAAGAAAATCTTTCTCCCAACTCATCCATAATTTTCAATTTTTTGGAAAAATAAGCAAACAATATTTATTTTATTTTAATCACCTTTTTTCGCTTATTGGACTATATGTTTGGGCTACTGGGGGGCCTTTAGGAGAATTAAGATTGGACCTTCCAATGGACCTTGAATATCTAATATTGAGCCACAATATTATTCAAGCCCATAAATATTAATTAATCCCACTACATAATTAATATTGCACTATCCATCTTAACCCATATTACAGTCAATATGGCTACCAATTATTATTTCCCGTGTTTAAAATTATCTTGCCCATTAATTAATTCAAGCCACTGAAATAACTTTCCATTAATTAATATCTTTTATCCTTGGTCAAGGAACGGTTCAACATTATTATCCATACCGGAAACTAATTCCACTTGCAAGATTTGGTATGATAAAACTTATGAACCTCCCAAGGGGGGCAATCAAACAAGCGTATTTGCACACCGATTCTTCAGATAAATCTTAGCAATCACATGTGACCAATAATATTGCCCAAGATAAAAAGTATTGAATCTCGTTGATTCTTTACCCATGATAAGTCAAAGCAATAGTTACCAATCACACGTGATCCTATTTAAGGAATTAATATTAAGAAATAACGAACCACTGAGGTCTAATTTTTCCATGTTCGGGCTAAAGAATTTATCCTCCTCAGAGTCCTATTCAAATATCATCACCATGCACTAGTGTAATCTCTTGGTCAAGACAAGCCAATCCGAGCCTTTACATTTCAACCTTTCAAGATGGGTTGTTCATTTCCATCTAGGTCGTGAATGGTGTACTTTTTAGTTACAAGGGACCTGCTTTATTTAATCTTCTCGTGATCTAGTATCACTAAATTAACTACAATGTAACACGACTTATTGAAATATATTATTCAATAAATATATGTAAAACATTTATTTCGATAATATTTAAAGCATCAGTGATAAACAATTTATTTCAGTCTGCTTTTAAGTATACTACAACACGTCTCGTGTAGTCTGTGACATCTAATGTTACCTACACGAACCTAATAATTTCTCCCACTTATACTCAAAGCGTATTGGCAACGGTCTTGACACCCATTCCTTCCACATGTCTCTCGAATGTATTCGAGGCGACTCTTTCAGGAATGGAACCGCTAGTTGTCCTCAGACGCTATCTTTGACACATCTATATCTCCTCTCTTAATGATATCTCGTATAAGATGGTATTTCCTTTCAATGTGTTTGCTGGCTTTGGGGGCTCTTGGTTCCCTTGAATTTGCAAATCCCCCCCGGATTGTCACAATAAATGATGAATCTGGCCGGGCAAATTCGTAACCACATCTAAGTCCACTAGGAAGTGCTTGAGCCAAACCGCTTTTTCGCGCCTTTGCTAGCAGCCTACATATTCGGCCATGGTAGAATCATGACGATTTACGCTGACGCTTCTCCATGTCACTGCTCCTCCCCCCATGCAAAACACACTACCGGAGGTAGATTTTCTGGAGTCTATGTCTGATTGGAAATCCGAGTCCGTGTAGCCAATGGGGATTGGACTATCTGACTGATAAACCAACATTCTATCCCGAGTTCTTTTTTCAGATACTTTATTAATATTTTTAATCGTCCATTCAATGTTCTTTCCCCGGGTTACTTTTGATATCTTGCCATCATGCCTACGGCAAAGCAGATATCCTGGGCTCGTGCACATAGCATTGCATACATAAGTGCTTCCAACAAATTAAGCATAAGGAATGCCTTTCATGTCATCTATCTCCTTTTGCGTCTTAGGGGACATTTTCTTGGATATATGAATTCCATGTCTTGGAATCTTGCATGCTGAAGCATTT
Organism: Stenogyne calaminthoides; assembly: GCA_037126765.1. Lineage (NCBI taxonomy): Eukaryota > Viridiplantae > Streptophyta > Magnoliopsida > Lamiales > Lamiaceae > Stenogyne > Stenogyne calaminthoides. Next base: position 7,653,357 of record JBBCBC010000026.1, read on the forward strand.
CAAGACAGTGTCTATGTATGAAGCTTGTGATAACCCGATCATCCTTTTCTTGCGATCTCGAAAGTGATCTTGATCCCAAGGATGTGTCCAAATTTTCCCTAAGTCTTTCATATCAAACTGCTTTTGAAAGCCATGCCCTTACGCCCGATAACACCTTCACATCATTCCCGATGATCGTAATGTCATCTACGATAGTACTAAGAATACCAATGCGCTTCCGACACGCTTTTTTTACACACACAACTTTCAAACTCGCTTTTGATCAAACCCATAAGACTTTATAACATGATCAAAACATTGGTTCCAAGCTCGATGCCTGTTTGAGTCCGTAAATGGACCTCTTGAGCTTACAAACTAGGTGTTCTTTTGCCTTTTCAATGAAACCTTGGGGTTGTTGCAGATATAGATCTCTTCATCAAGACTTCCGCATGGAAAGTCATCTTGACATCCATTTGCCAGATTTCAAAGTCTAAATGCGCAGAATCGATAAGAGAATTCGATGAATTAAGCATGGCTACAGGCGAAAAAGTTTCCTCATAATCGATCCCTTCTTTCCGAGTATAACCTTTTCGCCACTAGTCTTGCTTTGAAGGTTTCAACCTTCCCGTCCCGTCCTCTTTTCCTCTTATATACCCACTTGCATCCAATGGGTTTGACCCCATTAAGTGGTTCGACTAGCTCCCACACTGCTATGAAACATAGAACCCATTTCGACTTTCATTCTTTTTTGCCAAGAATCAGATCCTTGTCTTAGAGTGCCTCATCATATGTCCATGGGTCTGATTCGCCTTATCCAGAATCAAGTCCCGAGGACTCTCCTATTCCCATGAATCTCTCGCTGTCTTACAACCCTCCCACTACGCATACGAGGTTCGGTTGGCAAAGTGTGTCGTTTGGTATATCATCTAAGACAATTGGCATTGAGGTTTACCCTCTAAGCTCATTTAAGGTAATCTCACTTCGGTTTTTTTGGTTCATATAGTCTTCTTCCAAAAATCTAAAGTGGGTGCTTATGACCACCTTTTGATCTTCGACCATAGAACATACACCCTTTTTGTTCCTCTAACTCCTACAAACAACCTTAATTCTCGATCGAGGATCCAATTTACGGCTTCCTTGTCCAACACGAGGCCGGACACCCCAAATTCTCATGTGTCTCATAAACTAGGCTTGCGCGCCGGTCCACAATTCCTTTGGGAGTTTTGGGAACCGATTTGATGGCACCAAGTTCATAATGTAAGTCATGTTTCCAAGGCATAACCCCAAAACGACTTGGGAAGATCCGCATAACTCATCATAGATCTAACCATTTCCAAAAGAGTTCTGTTTTTTCACACAACCCCGCTTTTGTTGAGGGGTTCCGTGCAATGGAAGTCGATGCAATCCCTTCATCGATAAGTAGTTCAAAACTCATCGCTGAGGTATTCGCCTCCACGATCGTAGAGACTTGATACGTTTTTCCTATGATTCTCTCGGCTGAGCCTTAAATTCTTTGAATTTCAAAGGTCTCAGATTTATGCTTCATAAGAAAAATGCAACCGCATTCTCGAAAGTAATCATCAATAAAAGTGACAAAAATACTCATAACCTCCTCTTGCTTTGGTTGACATTAGATCTCATACATCTGTGTGAACGATCTCTAACACTTCTTTGGCCCTATTCCCGGCTCCAAATGCCCTCTTTGGTCATTTTACCCTCCAAACATGATTCGCAGTCGAATTGGTTCAACTTGGAGAAACTCCAAAGGAACCGCCTTTCACCAACCTTTGATCCTCTTTTGGATTTATATATGACCAATCTTAGATGCCAAAGAAGTGTCTCGCTCACGCTTTTTTTTGGAAAGAGTTGATGTGTTATAGGATGCATTTCGTGAGTGGTGTGCATGCAGCATTGTATAGAGATTTTCCATCAATGTCACGTAATAGATACACTCATCATTTCAAGAAATGATGTCATTCTTATTAGAAGAAACTTAGTGTCCTTTAATCGAATTTTAGAAACTGAAAGTGAATTCTTTCTAAAATTGGGAACATAAAGATAATCTCAAAAAAAACTTTATCTTCAAAAGATAGGTGCACTTCTCCCATCTTTAACCATTACTCATGTAGCATTGCAATGTGACGGATCTGCATAAGATTGCAATAATCGTTACTATCGTCCGCATTGCAATATCCGCCACTTAAACGTGTACATTGTAATATCCTGCTATGCACCGCCGCCAAAAAGGATGGGATCTCACTCCCACTAAGTTGTCGATCTAGGCGTTGAAATTACGTGGTCAACATGATTAGTTTTCTCGTGATCAACCACCCACCAATGAGAAGTATATCGCCGCTAAAACAAGTTTCAACAAACTAGTGCGTGAGAATTACCTTTCTTTCAAATTCCCTTTGGGGTTGAACAGTAAAACCTCCATTTTCCTCTTCACCGAGATTAAGCACTTCCTCTTGGATTTTCCTTGACACCACAACATTCCTCATCTTACCATTGCCCTTGGCAATGCTTGAGTTTTATTGCTTATGGCTTTTGGTCCTCTTCCTCTTCCTTTTGCCTTCCTTGGCCTAGAAGATGAAGAAAACCACTTGTCACGTCAAAGCTTGAGTTTGGTGCCCATCAACATCTCTCCGCCGAGACCAAAAGCTTGCAACAAATCATTTTTAAAAATGAGGCCAAAATGCTCAAAAACTTTTTAGGCAGAGAGTGAAAGTACTAAATTTATCTCGAGTCTCCGTTATTATAACTGACTCGAATCTCAAGCTTGTTCAAATCACCGCATCTATTTTTAGGATTATACCTCACGGTTTTGCCCTCCACCATTTTATACAAGACATATCTCTCCAAGGTGATTTGACGAGTCCTTCAAGAGGGCTCGTCACCGCTCATCCGATTTTGGTGTGTCAAGAATCCACTTGTATTTTTGTGCAAGTAGCTAGACAATTATAATTATCGCTTTCCAATCAATATAGTTTCCATACATATTGTATTGACTTTTAAGTATAATAACAAAGGATTAAAAGGTAACGATATGATGAATCGAAATAAATAACTATATGCATAAGCAAATATATCACAAGATTCGATCACATGCATCATATTAAAATCTCAAAAAATATGAACATGCATCACCCAACATCTCAAAAACAGTTTAAATAAGCCACGCTGGGGGTCATTATTTAAACACATTCAAGCAAAAGTTACAAACAAGAACAATTACAAACCTTTAATATCCAGATTAATAGTTGGTTCTACTTAACCAATAATATAAAATTGACAGGACTTCAAAGTATATGCATATCAATTTTATACCTAAGTAATAACCATGATTAAATACAGATTATTATTTCACTTTGAACGAGCCTCGTGGGAGGGTCATCGTCGCCACTAGTAATAACCCACAATCATCCATTTGAATTCATTCATGTGAAAGCTATCTTTTCGACTGTCCTGGGGAATTTCTCCAAAAGAATTCACAAACAAATAAATCATGGAGGTCAGAATTAATTCAATTTTATTATCCAATAAAATTGTCAATTAATTATTTAAACATACGTAGTAATTTTGAAGTTGAGATTTTTCATTGGGTTTTCTCATGCAAAAACACATTTAAACAAATTAAATAAAGCATAAGATAAATAAAAATAAATCAAGACAAATGTAAAAAATAAACATATTGGGCAATAAATTATCCAATTGTCATGGTTTGATTTTTTCGCTTGATCTTGAAAAAACACCGCCTTGAATTTCTCCCACTGATCGTCTTCAAGAAAATACTCCGCCTCGAAATGTCATGCCAAGGCACGCGGCGGCACCAGATCCGCCGGGCCACTTGGCTGTGTTCAAATTTCCTTCGGCAGTCAGGTTCAAGGCCAAGCAGAATTTCTAAGTGGCTCTTTGAAAGGGCCAGCGAATCGTTCAAGATCATACGCCGGCAAACACTCGCCCAACGGCTCAAGCATTCTCCCAAGACCTCAAGATGTCCTCAAGATACCGTCGCCACAGATCCGCGCCTGCGGTCCGCGTGGCTGGCCCGGGTATTCTCCTTCAAGACGGTAGACTCCGCGCTAGGCACTCCGCCTCAGCCCATATCTTGCTGCCTTCGGCTCGCAAGATGGTTTACACGCTGTCTGGGCGTACAAGGCTCTTTGGCACGCTTTCAAGGACGGACGTCGCTTACGCCTTGCTTCGATTTCGCGGCTTTAATTCTTCGCTCCGCCCTCATTTTCGATCCTAAGTTATAATTTATTTACAAAAAATAAATAAACCTAGATCTCAGACTTAGTCTATTACATCGATCAAATCAAACAAATCCTAATCTACTCATGGATTTTCTCACGAGGCAAAAATGAATCCAACTAATCAATTAAAAACCACAATTTATATGCATGCATAAATAAACACATTAAATTTCACGACAATTGATACCGCAAAAAGATCTAGCAATTCTACTATCCAATTTCAAATTTAATGTCAAAATGAATTAAATTACAATTTAAAAATTCAGAGTCTAAACCGAGGCTCGATATCAGCTTGTTGGGGAATAAATTGCACGGATCTATTCGGGGTGAATATTTAAAAACAAATTTAATTCTTATAATTATTACTAGCATGAATTAATCCTATATAAATTTAAATAATAATTCAACAACAAATCATGATATAATAATTCACAAAAATCCTACGATCCTAATTCTACGAAGTTTACGTGAACGTGCCTCTTTGGATGGCAAATGGTCTGGTTGAATAGACTAACCAAAAAACCTTCCCAAGTATTTCCTTAGCCCTCGCTCGATTAATCCGGGTGGAAGGAGGACTTGTGAACGATTTAATAAAAAGGAAAATAAAAATATGTTGCTGCACCTTTGTGATTTATTAATTTTTCGACAAAGACATGGATTGTTCATTTGGGGAAAAAAGAATCATCCCCTATTTATAGAAAGCATGGTGGGTGAAAATTTTGTGATAAAACAATGAGGGAAAATATTTTCTTGATTCCAAGAAATCTTGAATATATCTCCTATATTCTTTTTTCCCATAATTATAATATTCCACAAAAATCCCACTTACTCTAATGCTTATGGATATTTTTGAAAATATGATGAAAGATTCCAAGATTTGGATCTTCTTGAATTTATGAAATATTCTTGTATTTCAAAAATACATATCTTCCATAATATCTTTTCAAGAAAATCAAGAAAATCTTTCTTGCCCATTATATTTCAAAATTTTCGAAAATAACATGAATTAACCAAAGTGGGAGATTTTTTGAATTTAATGAGATAATCTTGTATTCCAAGAATACATATCTTCATTCCATAACAAAATTCAAAGAAAATCTTTCTCCCAACTCATCCATAATTTTCTTTAAATTTTCGGAAAAATAAGCAACAAAATTTATTTTATTTTAAACACCTTTTTCGCTTATTGACTTATGTTGGGCTACTTGAGGGCCTTTAGGAGAATTAAGATTGACCTTCCAATGGACCTTGAATTATCAATTATTGAGCCACAATATTATTCAAGCCCATAAATATTAATTAATTCCACTACATAATTAATATTGCACTATCCATCTTAACCCATATTATACCAATATGGCTACCGATTATTATTTCCGCGGTTTAAAATTATCTAGCCCATTAATTAATTCAAGCCAAAGGAAATAACTTTCCATTAATTAATATCTTTTATCCTTGGTCAAGGAACGGTTCAACATTATTATCCATACGAAACTAATTCCACTTGCAAGATTTGGTATGATAAAACTTATGAACCTCCCAAGGGCAAATCAAACAAGCGTAATTTCTGCATTAACGATTCTTCAGATAAATCTTAGCAATCACATGCGACTAATAATATTGCCCAAGATAAAAAGTATTGAATCTCGTGATTCTTTATCCATGATAAGTCAAAGCAATAGTTACCAATCACACGCCGATCCTATTTAAGGAACGAAGATTAAGAAATAATCGAACCACCGAGGTCTAATTCTTCCTTGTTCGGTCAAGAATTTATCCTCCTCAGAGGGTCCTATTCATTATATCAACATGCACTAGTGTAATCTCTTGGTCAAGACAAGCCAATCGAGCCTTACACTTCAACCTTTCACGATGGGTTGTTCATTTTCATCTAGGTCGCGATGTCGTACTTTTAGTTACAAGGACCGTTAATTTAATCTTCCGTGATCTCGGTATCACTAAATTAACTACAATGTAACACGCACTATTTATTGAACAGCTTATGCAAAAGAAATATATGTAATCATTCGATAATATTTAAAGATCAAGGATAAAACAATTTATTTCAAAGAATAAGACCGAAATTCGGGCTTTGATTATACAAAGTAAAAGCATACTTTCTAAGATAATCCCAACACCTTCGGGTTCTACTATGAGATTCAAGGAATGGAGAGCAATAGGATATGAATGAAAATATTAACTTTCTATCCTGGTACCGCATTGGATCAACTTGGATGATGAAGGAAATATCAGATAGTTGCGTCCATATACTTACCCACCCAAGACTTGAGAATGGCTATGTGAATGAAACAACTGCTTTTCTCATGAGATTGCTTTCAAGATGCCATCCAACTAGACTCCAAACAGAAAACAACCCGGATATCATCAAAGCAAGGGATGAATTGAAGAAAAGATACTATGGGATGTTCAACCCGAAGTGCCCGAGGAGGATGAAGTTGATGAAGACCAAGATTTTCTACTTGCTTTTTTTTTTTATTTTCATTGTAATCAGAATTCGATCTTACATCAATGAAAAATTTTATCTTTATGCTCAAAGATAATATCTCATTATCTTTTAACATGTCTTTTATGTTTGATATGCCTTTTGTTTTGAAATTTGTTGGAAAAAATACCTCTTTTCGATTGTAATAGATAAACCTAAACCCTAATATAGGTTAGGTTTTTGTAACAAGATGGTTTTGACATCATCAAAAAGGGGGAAATTGTTGGGAGATGAATTTAATAAACAAGATTTTGATTAGATCCCAAAACCCCCGAGTATGACATGTTCAGATAATCTTGATAGAATCGAGTTAGATCCTCAAGATAGAGTGCCCGCATCAGTTATCTCGATATAGATGTATAAGTCAAGCAAGAAATAGATCAAAGTTAGATTCAAGACTCCAAGAAAGTAATCAAGAAAATTTCAAGACTCAAGAAGTTTTCAAGAAACCAAGTCTCAAGAAGTTGTCAAGAAAACAAGACTCAAGATACAAGAAATCAAGACTCAAGATGACATCAAGACTCAAGATGACATCAAGACTCAAGAAGTCATCAAGTCATCAAGTCTCAAGAAGTCATCAAGACATTGAAGACTCCAAGATGTCATCAAGACTCAAGAAGTCATCAAGACATCAAGACTCAAGACATCAAGACTCGTAAGACATCAAGACTAAGACGAATACATCAAGAATCAAGATACTAAAGACACAAGACTCGTAAGATATCAAGACACAGAGGTTATCAAGACTTCAAGAAAATATCAATACTCAAAAGATAACCCAATGTTCCAAGGTATCAATAATATCTATCCAAACTACAAACCGGTAAAAAAAACGTGAATATTCGTAAAAAAATAGATATCGCCCCGCATTCATATGCGCACAAAAGGAACTAAGTCTAAGTGTTGTTTAAGGTTATCTCACCTGCAGAGATTGACCAAAAAGAGTCGTTATGTTTGTCTACATTTATCAAGACAAGAAACTAATCGTAGGAACACAACACCGCATTTCATCGACATTGAAAGCCGATAGTCACCAAGATGTCAAGAGTACTATGTTCCGCATCGCAAAAAGTGGTGATTGGTTAAATGAATGCATATGTCCTAAAACATGCAAGGGAGTATTCAAACCCTAAAAATAGTCGTTCATCAAACACCATAAGAGGGAACTCACGGCTATCTCTCCAATCTGATAGTTTTTCAAGAGGACCTTGGTGATGTTGTTTATAAATACTAGTTACCCTTTACATTGAGAGGTTACGGGAAATTTCAAAGCAACTCAAGAGCTCATTCAGATATTACAAATTGAAGCACTTCAAAAACCTAGAATTTCCCCAAGTGTTTCACATTGAAAAGAGCTCATTCACTAAGCCTGGGATTGATAAGATATATCCAAAGCTTAGTAGAGATATCCTAACTTTGCATTGTTCTTATTGTAAAGGATATCTCATCCTTGTTAGAAACCAACCCAAACCCAAACCTTTCAGAAGGTAGTTTGTGTGTGTTTTGTTGGTGAGTTGGAGTTGTAAAAGAGTTAGTAAGCTACAAGTGAGTTAGCCAAAAAACTCTGCAGAAGAAGTTAGTAAGCTACTTGTGGTAATCTCAACACTTGTGTGTGTTGAGTTAGTGTTTAGGTGAGTCAAATTTAAAACTCAAGGTACAAAAGTGAGTAAGCTGAGTGTTGAGTTAGCCGTAAAGCTTTAGGAAGTGGTTAAGAATTTCTCTAAGGTCGAGAGAGGATGTAGGAGCTTCGAGTCTTCGAACCACTATAATCACAGGTTGTTTTGTCAGACAGACATTATTATCAGATGTTTTTCATCAAAAGCATAGTTCATCGATATTCGGGTTGAAACCAATCCAAATTTACTTGCATCAAAACTCGATCACAACCTTAATCATTGTTTCATTAAAAGGGAAGATTTTCAAAGAAAGCTAAAACGAGTATAAACTTAGGGCCAACCATTCCAAGACACTTCGAGTAAATAGAATGATAGTTACCAAATCAACTAACTCTACCGATAGTTCAAGAAGATAGTTATTTGATCCAAGCGCTCGGGAATCTCCGATAAACTCAGTTCACTGGCCATAATCTGCTTCCGAAAAGAAACTCAGGATCACTGTCTCAATGAGACTTTTATTTCAGAACAAGGCTTCTCGTACAAATCATCGTGACAACCCCACCCATCACCACGCTGCGGAGTGGGTACACCAAACCATCTCGGTCCAAACTACCCTACAGAATGACATCAATGTCTCTCCAAGGTCTAATCCATTCAAACCAAAAAAGAGCACTATTCATTAAATCCATCAATGGTTTCCTTCACGGGCTTTTTCCGTTGTTCGAAAGTAAGATTAGATTGCCGCCATCGTGAGACAACTTGAAATTGCCACCACATTCGCTTATCGGGTTCTTTTTTTGTGATCCACCAGAGAATCTCTCTTTGGAAATCCCAGATAACAATCTTACCAACCATCTTTTCTCCTCGTCTCATGACCGATACAATAATAGGTTCATTTTGCCAAGTAAAAGGGGTTTTACCTCTTCCCGCATCTTTCGGAGTCTTTTGTATGATAATTTACCACTCTTTTCTTGAGTTTATTATTTTCTTACTTGTTCAAAAACACCACCCAATTATTTATTTATTTGAGACACGCAAAGAAAATATTTTATTGTTTATTTATTTATTTTTTCCTACTTCTAAGGAATTAATTAGTCGATCGTGAATATTCGAATTCAATTTTTTTTTATGTCATATAATGACCTTTGTAATTTCAATAACGCATTTAATACGATTTTTCACCATTCCTCGCTTTGAGGAATTTCATATCCATCGTGGATCTTCATCATAAATATTAGCATCTATCGATCAATATAAGCACGCTTAAGTTGAAACATCTATCAACCTGCATTTCTAAATTTAATTTTACTTATTTGCGATATATTAAATAATGGAACGTTATTCATACATGTAACAGAGTACATATTAAATAAATGGAACGTTATTCATACATAACAAGAGTACTAATCTCGCTTTTGTACCTCATTACATCATTATTCTCATTTTCTTTTCGCACAAATACACATTTATATCCAACATGGATAACGCTTTAGGGAGATATATATATAAGTCAAGAATATCATGAAGTCGAGCTCACTAATCAATTCTTCCTATTTTACCCAAATCAAGCGCTTTCCTACAACTATTTGACTTTTTAAATGCTGGATCCGATTTTAATAAAGGAGAGCAATTATGGCAACGAATAAGTTGTCGACAATATTGGTAAATTTCTCTGTGATTTATAATTTTTATATTTATATCAACCAGGGATTCATCATTTCCTTATAATATTTTGATCCGGTCGGTCCAATTCCTAGTATTTTTATTATTTTTGTGACGTGCTTCATTACTAAATTTTCATCTTCGATTTAATCTCTTCAAGAGACTTCAAGAGTGACTGAATATATTTGTTAAAAGCTTTAGTAATTGCAACTGATTTACGTGTTACATAATAAGGGTCCTTTACAAATCGTGTAGGACATTAACATATATATTTGCCTAAATTAGCATATTTACTCTTTTGAGTGCATTTACAACAAGTATATGTGCTTTAGTCACTTCTTTATCATCACTAAATTAATCTGGGGCCAGTCACTTGCTAAATATCATAGTTAATTTATCATTTGAACTTCCAAATATTTCGACCTGATACAAGGATTTTTCATATTGAAGATCTTTTATATTCCACTTAAAGTTCTCGGCATTCATTGATTTTTAAATTCTTACCTCCCCTAATCTTTGAGAAATGATCTTTCATCAAATGTGCAATTAGCCAACTTGGTCATGATAAGGTAGACATCTGTGGTGGTGATATTGAAAAACAAATATTGCACATTCTAATATTTCAGATATGGGAAATGTTTGGGCTTCTTAAGCACTAGTTATAAAATGGAGATTCCCTCGATATGCAAAGTTGGATTTGAATTAGTAGTGTTGCACCTTATAAAATTTCATGCCCCCCATATTAAAGGGTAAGTTGAATTCGAGAATAATGATCTAGTTATTAATTTGATGAAGTCTATTAATCATTCAACTTTAAATCATTCTAGATGTGGGACATAAGAGACCCAATGCTCAACTTTAATTAGTAATGTCATATTATAATCATTAAATTTCATCGATGTAAACTTTATCGACATTGACCATTCAAATGGATTTATCGATAATCCAAAAATTTTAAGTTCAATAATATTGATAATGAATTTGCTTCCGTAAATTATATCACCACAAGTATTTTCATGACTTATTCAAGAGAAATAGAATATATACAATTCCAACTTTAGTACGAGAATTTTCACAGATTATTATGTCTTTGCATAAGTCCCACAAATAAATTAATTTTAATAAGGGATTATGTTATTTGACATACTATGTAAAAAGAAATTACCAAAATCCGACTTATCATGTTTTGTTCTAGATGACCTAACCGCTCATGTCATCACATAATTGAAAAAAATAGTAAGCTAAGATACCATTTAGATAAGCGAAGGTATCAAAATGAGAATCATCAATCAATAATGATAAAAAAAATATAACAAAATCCAATATTCAAAATCACACCAAGCATAATTCAAAAATCACGCCATGCGAATTATTAAATAGTAAAGCACACCAAGGAAAAATAAAAATGAGAGAGAATTAAATTGTGCAAGATAAACTTAAATAATAACTATCAAGATCTTATTCACTCGTTATCCTCCAAAATCTATGAGCTCAACCTTCAAAAAGATCATCATTTTCCATGTAAAAATTTTTCTTCAGCAAACTCAGATGACGATTCACCTTGAGGAGCCTTAAATCTCTTCCTTTTTGCATTCTTTTGATAAGCTTAACTAAATGTTGGGGTGTGGTATGTGCGGACCAATGACCATCAGACCCACACTTATAACAAATTTGCTCCATGCTTTTATACAAGGACCTTATGTTGGTTGAGGGTTCTTAGTACGAGTCACACATTTTCCCATTTACCTTGAATTTGAGCATCATCATATGTTCTCGACCCACTCCGGCGACTCTACCCCAAACTCGACCTCGGCCCCAACCTCGACCTTGGCCTCTTCTACGCCCATTATCATTTTCATATGATGTAGCATGTGCTTCTGAACATCGTCATAATCGCTATGAACCAACCGGTCTTTGGATTATGATTCTTCATCGCCAATTGGTTATGTTTTTTCGCCACAAGTAAGTAAATGACTCTGAGTGGGAAGTGTAGTTTTTTGTCTGCATCGTCATTGAGTACCAGGTTACTAACGTGGAATATTGACAAAAAGTCCTCTCGCAACAATTCAAATTTTCAAGGATTTTTTTCGACATAATTTCAATCAGGACACAATACCATGTAATACCGAAAGTTATATTCCTTCACATATTTAAAATCTTGAAAATGGAGATTTAGCCAAATCGATTGTGCTTTCTTGGAGAATTATGTCACTTTGGTTATGGAAACGATCCTTCAGAGATTTCCATAAACAAGAGGGTCTTTTTTCAAGAAGATATTCATTTTCGTGTCCTTCGTCAGAGGTGATGCCTGAAAAAATCAATGCCTTTTGCCTTCGGGGCGTTAGCTTGATTAGGAACTCAAGACAATTGTTCCATTTAAATCGGAGGATGAAGTTAAGTGAATCTCAACATCAAGAGCCCAAGTTTCAATAGTTATTGTCATCAAGAAAGCTTCTCAAGAATTCTCTTAATGATATCACCATCTTTTTTTCTAATGAAAATTATCCAAGAAAAAACTCAATATAAACCCTTTAAATATAGACTATGGCCAAGGATGTGAAATCGCTTAGGGCGGCCGTACGGGCGATTCGCACAAAATCGCAAAGATCTGCTCATTTTCACGCCGGCTTTGCGCCTAATCGGTCCGGAATGGCATTATAGGCGGCCGATTTTTTATTTTAAATATTAAAATAAACCATGAATGAAATATGAATCAATTAAAAATAAAAAAACATCAGATTTGAGAAGTTTAGAACTCTCGAGTTGGGTCTCTCTCAAAAATCAAAATTAAAAACCCTACCTACCTCCCTCCGCCGCCCCGTTAACCTCCGCCACTCACGCCTCCACCGCTCACGCCCTCCGCCGGCCGGCCTGCGTCCCCTAGCCCGCTCCTGCCGCCCAAGGTTCGCCACGCCTGCCTCCGTCAAGCGCCGCTTTCGCCCGCTGCAGACGCGCCCGCCGTGCCGCACTGCCTCCCTGCTGTAAGCCTGTAAGTGTTTGTGTTTTTAATTTTTCTGATTTTTTATTTTCTGCACAGCATCTGATTTTTCTTATTTTTTGATTTTCTTGTTCGTTATTGAAAATGAATGTTTGCTAATGGGCAATTGCTAAATCGATTTTGGTGTTTACAAATGTGTTCATTATTGAAATGAGTGTTTGCTAATTAATGCTTGGTGTTTGCAAAATGTTTGGTGTTCATTATTGAAATCGATTTTCTTGTTCATTATTCAATGTTTGGTGTTTGCTAAATGCCTAAATTACTAAATTGGTAAATTGTTAATTAATGGTGATGAGAGTTTATTGTTTGCTAAATTAGTAAATTGTTAATTAATGGTGGATGAGTTTATTGTTTGCTAAATTAGTAAATTGCTAATTAATGGTGGTGATGAGTTTTTATTGTTTAATGTTTTTAATTTTTTGGATGCTTGAGTTCAAGATTTTAGATTTTCTTAAATAACCAATTACTTTTGGATGCTTTGAGTTCAAGATTTATTCGTGCATATATTTATATATACTATTGAGTATTGAATCTATTGATTGAATCATTCTTGTGGTTCAAAATTTAATTGTTGATTCTTTTTCCGGATTGACTAGGAATATATGGCTTCTTCAGCTTCTGTTAATGAGAATCATAATCTCAAAAGAAATTCACAGGATGTAGGGGTGGGGAGTATGGTGTTGGTAGATCCAAATAATTTGATAAGGTGAAAAATGCATTTTGTGTGATAAAACATATAGTGGAGAATTTATAGAATAAAGGAACACGTTATGGGCATAAAGGGAATGTGGCTTCATGCCAAAAATCTACCAAAATGATCAACTTAAGTGTAGAAACGCAATCAACGAAGGAAAAAAAGAAAGTCGGAAAAAAACAATATGATAAGGATTTAAGATCGAATGTGAATATTGATGATGACATTGTTGATGAAGAAATGATGTTGGGAGAGACCAAAGGGACCACCGACCCTATGGATAGATTTGCAAATCAAATCAACCCCTTATAAGCTTTGAAGAATCAAAAGAAATTGGCGAGACCAAAACATCAAAGAGGTCATTTGCAAAGAAAAAGCTCGACAAAGTGAAAAGGATATGTTTGTAGATGGCCTATGTTTGGGATTATAATCGAAATTATGATTTTCTTTCAGATAATCGATCAATCAATTTTTAACTTATTTACCGAAATAAATTGTTTATCATTTGATCGCTTTAAATATCATCGAATGTTACATATATTTATCTTTGATAATCGTTCATTAAATAGCACGTGTTACATTGTGTTAATTTAACATACCAAGATCATAAAAGATTAAATTAACAGTTCGCTTATGGCTAAAAGTACAATTATTCACGACCTAGATGGAAATGAACAATCCATCGTGAAAGGGTTGAAGTGTAAGGCTTCGATTGGTTTTGTTTGGCCAAGAGATTACACTAGTCTTCAAACATTTATCGATGAAAGAGACCTCTGAGGAGGACAAATTCTTTAATCAAACTATGAAGAACTAGACCTCGGTGGTTAGTTATTTTCAATCTTCGCCCCTTAAATAGGATTGTTATTATTTAGTAACTATTGTTTTGACTTATTACGGAAGAGAATCAATGCAGATTCAATACCCTATATCTTCGTGGGCATAATTTTGGTCATACGCGATTGCTAAGATTTAATACGGAGAATCGTGCGCAAGACGCTGTTTTCGATTTTTCCCTTAGAGGTTATAAGTTTTATCATACCAAATACGCAAGTGGAACTAGTTTCCTGAGATGATAATAATGTTGAATCGCTCCTTTACCAAGGATAAAAAGATATTAATTAACGAAAGCTATTTCGGTGGCTTGAATTAATTAATGAGCTAGATAATCTTAAACACGGAAATAATAACAGGAGCCATATTAATCGTAATATGGGTTAAGTTGGATATAGTGCAATATTAATTATGTAGTGGGATTAATTATTTATGGGCTTAAAATAATATTGTGGCTCAATATTGATAATTCAAGCGTCCATCGGAAGTCCCAATCTTAATTCTCTAAAGCCCCCCAAGAAATTTCCCAAGATAAAAGTTCAATAACCGAAAAAAAAGCTTTAAAAAATAAAATAAATTTTGTTGTTATTTTCCTTTTTCAAAAATTACGGATAAAAGGGAGAAAAGATTTTTTGAATTTTGTTATGGAATGAAGATATGTATTCTTGGAATACAAGATTATCTCATTAAATTCAAGAAATCTCCCACTTGGTTATTCATAGTGAGATTTTCAAAATTTTCAAAGAATTAAGGAAATAAAGATTTTCTTGATTTTCGAAAAGATATTATGGAAGATATGTATTTCTAAATACAAGTATATCTCATAAATTCAACATCCAAATCTTGGAATCTTGTTTCTTACTTTTTCAAAAAATTGGCCATAACAAGTTAAGGGGATTTTTTGTAATTTTTAATTATGGAGAAAAGAATATAGGATATATTCAAGATTTCTTGAGATCAAAAAAGATTTTCCTACATTGTTTTTTTTTTCCCCAAAATTTCCGACCACCACCCCTATCTATAAGCAGGGATGATTCTTTTTCATTCCCAAGACAATTTCATGTCTTGAAAAAATTAGTAAATCCACAATGAAAGTGGTGCAAACAAAGTTTATTTTTCCTTTTGTTAATTGTTCGCGAAAGATCCTTCCACCGATTGTCGAAACAAGGACTAGGAAATACTTGGGAAGGCTTTTTTTGGTATGTTTTTCATCGACGGGTCCATTACCATTCCAAGAGGTAGTTCACGTAAATCGTAGTAATTCCGCGTCAGTAGGATTTACGTGAATCGCTTATATGCGTGATTTGTTGTTGAATTATTATTTGAATTAATACGGGTTAATTCATGATAGTAATAATTATCGAGAATTAAATTTATTTAAATATTCATCCCGAATAGATCTCCGGTAATTAATTCCCCAACACTATGAAGCAAGCATCTTTTTTGTATTCGAGTCGATAGTTGCGGAGATGTTCAAGGCTATTGGGTCAATATGGAGCAGGGTAAGCCCTACACGACACGAATAAGTGAGTCTTTTCTTAAAGAAAGAAAGCGAGAGGGCCGAAACAAGAACTTAAGCCACAAGAAGAAGAGTGGAAAAATCAATTGGTGCTCAATTATGACCGAGCGCGGAGTGATAGAAAAGAGGAGAAGTATAATGAATTTGTCAAAGTGAATCAGAGATTTGGCACTCAGTTTTTCCTCCATGGACTTTCTCCTATAATTCGCATACAAAAAAGTTATCTCGAATTACGTCGATAAGTTCATTGGAAGAGGTATATGATTTCATTTATTATTTTAAGATTAAAGTTCATATTCATAATTTCATACTTTAATGTACTAACCTTTTTTTTTTATTTTTTCTTGATGAAGGTTGGTCCAGTAAAATGTTGTTCAAGTGGTAAATCGACAATGCCTCGAACAATATGGCAATTTAAAATTGTTGAAGCTAAAAGAGACCTCAAATTTTTTTTGGACCTCGTTAGTGCTTTATCGATGAATCTTATGCTTGAAAGCATTGAAAAATCTACTAAAATTCAAAAAAGCAATCGATCAAGCTAAGACATCACTATCTTCATCTATGGTCATCACAAAAACATTAGCTATGGTGAGGGCGCATTAACGGCTAAAAGGGACATAATTAGACCCGGAGTAACAAGATTCAGATCGCTATTTTCTCTTTCAGAGCCTATCCGAGAAAGCGACTAATTAAAGGGCAATGTTTATGAAAGAAAGAACGGGAGCACGTAGAATTCGCAAAGACCCATTAAAGAATCGCCGCACAAAGATGCTGTTGAGCATGTCATTTCGCATGGGCGTCACCTCGCTTGCAAGTTTTTGCCCATGAAGGTGCTCGACTTGTTGACGGGGACAAAAAGCCCATCTACGGGCTTTATATGGTGAGCTTTTTTGAAGGCAAAAGAGGAAATTAAAAACATCCTGAACAACATTATAAGAGTTATGACCCCATCATTGCCATTATTGCTGCAAAGATGGAAAGATGTAAAGCTCAACAAATTACTCCATTTGACTACCGGTCTTTTGAATCCATTCTATCATTATCGAGA